>PVIU01009555.1:0-75499 GCA_004026605.1 Ondatra zibethicus | reverse complement strand
ATGCTGGCTCAGGGGAGAGAGCTGGGAGGCCAGCTAGGAGGGGAGGACCTTCCTGTGGGGCCTGCTAGGAGAAGGGAGACAGGCAGAGGAGGAGGGGCCTGGCCTCTGTTCCCTGGAGGACATGGGGGTTTGGAGACAGGTGTGAAGGAGGCTGGACCCCATGGTGCTTCCTGCAGTGTCCCCAAGGCACACTGGGCCAGGACAGTCACAGCAGCAGAGCAACTAGGGCCACAGTGGGTGGGGGAAGGTGGAGGAGCAGGACTCGGGCAGAGCTCTGGGTTTGGACAGCTCCTGGGTCTCAACATGCCCACCCCCAGGAACCGCCATGTCCCTCTGAGCATGACCAGGAGGCAGCAGTCACCTGGTGACCAGGGCTGAGATGATGTCTGTGATGGTGGCATTGACCTCGGCTAGCATCTCCTCCACGGGGCCTGGGATGGGCAGCTGCTGGCAGAGGTGCTCAGCCCTGCGGATCTGCTGCCGGTTCTGCCAGATGATCTCGGCCAGCTTCTCACACCTGCAAGGAGCCCAGGACCCTCAGAGGGATGGTGACCTCTGCTCCAGCACAGGCCAGGGGAGGGGACCACATGATACTGTTCCCTCCAACAAAACTCCCCTCATCCCCCCAAGGTGCTGGCATTGCTCACCACTACCCTGCACAGGCACAGAGCAGAGTCCCACTTTCCAACAGCAGTGGACAGACAGGGTGGCCCCAACTTGGAACCAGCGAGCTCAAAAGCAGCCCTGTCCGTTCCAAGGCACCACCATCCCTTGCGGGAGGTGGCACGGGTCTGAGGAGCCAAGCCCATCAGGAGCCCAGACACTGATAAAGTGAGAGCTGCCCCCAGACAGCAGGAACTGCTGCTCGGGCACACAGGACAGAAGGCAGCTGGCACCATTGCCCAAGCCCCTGCCCACCCTGTCCACCCTGTCCACCTCCCGCCCTCACCAGGACTGCAGCACATCCAGGCTGCCCTCAGGGGGACCCCCGTTCCCTGCCAGCTGCTGCCGCCGCTTCCACTGGATCAGCTCGTCGTCCAGGATGATGGTCTGTTGCTTCCGCAGCAGCTGCAGGGTTTTCTGGTGCTTTTCAGCCAGCTCCTGCATGAGGACACAGCAACCTTCTGGCGCCCAGAGAGCAGCCATAGAGCCTGGCCTAGGACCCAGGGCGTGGCCCTGCCCTCTCCACCTGTTCCACCTCATGTGTATCCCAGGAAAGAGGGGATCTGCTCTCATCTTGGCTCTGTGCCCTACCTGGTGCCCTGAATCTCAGGTGACAGAGCTCCCTCCCAGGGGCAGAGGGATGCAGGATGCACTAACCACACGGTACTGCTGCAGTGTCTGTGCCTCCCGCTGCAGCCAGGCCTCCAGGGACACTTGTTTCTGCTGGAGGGCTGTCTCCCGGCTCATGCGCTCCTGGGGGTTCAGCTGGGCCAGCTGGGCAAACTGAGCTGGAGGAGGGGACAGGACACCCACCACCATCATCTCTTGTGTCCATCAGGAACCCTAGAGGATCTGCATTCACATGCTCTGGAGGGCTTCTCAGAGTCAGGCATCCCATCGATGACAAGTCACGGTTCCTACCAGGCATGAGTGCCCAGTGATGTTCCCTCAGAATTGCTCACAAGCCTCCTTAGTGAATCTCCCCTGAGCAGCAGAAGTGGGTGTCCAGAACGAAGCGGAAGAGGGTTGGCCCCGTGTGGTGACCCTTGCCTGCCCCACATGGCTGTCAGTAGGCCCTCCCCACAAGATTTGGAGATGGGTACAAGTGACCCTGCTGTTTAAAAGCTGGGTGAAGATGGGAACAAACCTTGCTTTCCTGTGCCTCGGTTTCCCCATTTGTAAAAGGGGAAAAATACTGACATTAGCTCAGTGGGCTATTATGGAGATTTAAAAAATGATTTGATTAAACTTTTTTTCTGAGAACTGCCCGTTTTTATGTAAGATCTTTGCAGTTTGGTCCTAATTGGTAGACAGACGGCAGTTTGAAAAGAGGGGTCACAGAGACAAGACCTCCTCAGCCCCATCCCTGACATGGGAGCCCCCAACAGAGGCCCTGGCTCTTTCATCTCATCTATTCATCCCTTCAGCTCAGCAGTTTTCTTAGGAGCAATGAATCTGGCTGGGACTGCATGGGGCCCATGATGCCTGACTAGGGTAGGTCACCATAAGCTCAGCTGAGCAATCAACTAAGAAGGAAAGAGAGACAGATGGACAGACAGACATGAGTTTTTCCAAGATCCCCTGGAATACCATCAGCAAGATTGTCATAAGGAACAAGTGAGAGGTGACAGTGACTGAGAGGTGACATTGGGAAGCCCGTGGATGGCAGGAACAGGTGGTGAGTGAGGTCTTAACATCCTTACCCATGCATGTGTATCTGTGTGTGTGTACGTGCTTGTGTGGTATATGTGTGTGTACTTGTATGAGTTGTGTCGGGGGTGGGGGTTGACACAGATCATAAAGCTGAGGATGGGCCTCAAACTCACTGCATAGCTGGGAAAAATCACTGAACATTTATTCTCCTGACTCTACCTTTGAAAGTGCTGGGACCACAGCTGTAGGCCACCACATCCAGCTGTATGTGGTACATGCAATTGAGCGACTTCCTGCATGTTAGGCAAGTGCTCCCCCAGCCGAGCCATATCCTCAACCTTCAGCCCAGCACCTTTCTAACATTTGAGAAGAAATCCCAAGACATGGGTGGGTCAGAGTCATGCAGGGAACAAACTCAGCAGCTCGGCTCAGCTCAGCATCAAATGCATTCAGGGCTGAAGCTGTCTGTATGTGCCCGCTGCTGGCAACCCGCCCCGTCCCACATTTAAAGACCCTAGATACTGGCATTTATCACTATCTGTAGTGGCCCTTGAGCCTCCCTGAATCCTTATTCGGGTTTAGTCAAGAAATTGTGCACATTGGCATGTCTTATTCAAGTTCCTGGCTGGCCTCTGAGAACCATGTCACACTGACCTGGTCCTTGCCCCAGGGACACACAAGCTGGAGCAGACAAAGCAGCATTAGACAACCAAGACAAGCCCACACCTAGAACTTAGGAATATGGTTCCCATCTTCCTGTAATGTGGTGGGCGGGAGGCGAACTGCCCAGATTCAGAACATCCTGCTGAACACAGGAGGGCCAATACCCTGGCCCAGATTCCCCTTCAAGGTTCCATTTAGGTCTCTCCTGTCCAGTTGCACAGGTTTCTGGGACGGAGGCCAAAAGATCCACAACAGCTATTGGCTCCACTGGAGGAACTGGGTCTTCCCGTCTGCAAACAGATCAGTACTTCGTGTTTTGTGTAGTGCTGGAGATCAAATCCAGGGCTCTGTACATGCCAGCCCCATGTTCTTTTACTAAACGACATCTCCAACTTTCTGTGTTTACAGTATTGAGCGGGATAAACAAAGGCAAATTGATACCACATACACATGGATGCAAACCTCACCCAAAGTCCAAGCTAGACCTGTACACAGGCAATGGGAACAGCTCAATTAAAAATGGATTGTCAGTAGCTGGCAGTACACGCCTGTAACCCCAGCACTTGGGAGGTCAAAGCAGGAGAACCAGGAGTTCAAGGTCGAAGTCAGTTACGTAGTGAGTCTGAGGCCTGCCTGAGTTTAAAAATAGGGAAAATACAAAGCAAAACTCGATAGCATGCTGTCTACATTATAAAACCTTTTTATGTTACAACTGGTCTTGATATAGTATAAATTTTTTAAAAGCATGGCTAAGGGGCCAGTGAAATAGCCCAGTGAGTCAAGTGTTTACTTGCAAACGTTAAGGACTTGAGTTTGCATGCCCAGCACCCACACAATAAAAGCCCAGAATGAGGGTGCTCATCTGAAACCCCAGTTTCATTGTGGGGGACGGGAGTGGGGGAGGCAGAGAAGGAGGATCTCTGAGGCTCAGAGTTCCAAAATTACAGTTGAGAAAAACCGAGAACAACACTAGATATCAACCTCTGGCCTCCACATGCAGAAACATGCTTGGGCATCAGTGCTCATGTGCATACATGCACACAAGAAGAAAAGATGGAAGGAAGTATAAAAAGAAAATTTAAGAATGAACATGAGAGGTGGTGCATGTCTTTAATCCCAGCACTTGGTAGGCAGAGTCAGGTGAATCTCTGAGTTCAAGCCAGCCTGGTCTGCAGAGTGAGTTCCAGGACAGTCAAGACTATATAATGAGATCCTGGTTTGTTTTATTTTGTTTTTTAAAAGGCATAATAATAGATGCTCAGCAATTAAGAGCTCTTATTGTTCTTCCAGAGGACCCCGGTTTGATTCCCAGAACCCATGTCCTATCTCACAATTGCCTGTACCTTTCAGCTCACAGAGTTGCATATATACATGAATAAAACTCAAATAAATATGAAAAGAAAGAAAGAAATGGGCACAACAAAGCACATTTGTAATCTAGGCACTTGGAAGGCTAAGACAGGAGGATCATGAGTTCGAAGTCGACCTGGGCTATAGAGCATAATCCTGTCTCAAAAGCCTAAGAAAAGAAAAAAGAAAAACATTTCAGAAAAGTCAGAATGATTGGCAATTGACTTGAAAACCATACTAATCACAGCTGTGTCTACCTACACCTACTAACAATTTCAAAATTTATAAAGGAAATGCTACAAAAAAGCATTATAGGAGTCGTCAATTGCTTAATCATGGTGGGGTATTTTGATGACTCTCTTTTAGGAGCTGATAAGCTCAAAAAAATTCTTTTTAAATAAATGGAACAACAATAACAAAAAAAAGTCAGTCTGGTGAGGTGGACCAATGGATAAAGGTGCTTTCTGACAAGCACTAGGACCCAAGTTCAGTCCCAAGGATCCACATTAGAAAAGAGGAGAGCCAGCTAGCACAAACAGTTCTCCGACCTGTAGTGATATGCTTGTGTTCATATGCATGTATGAACACACACAATAAATAAGTAAACGTAAGTTTTTTAAAAAATTAAAGACCAAGCTCAGTGATTCTCAGAGTCATGTAAGGAACCCCTGGCCCTCACAAAAGACCCACAAAGGAAAACAACATTCTTCATAAAGTCATAAGACCTCAATTGCCTTGCCATTGGTTTTGTTTGAAATTTTTTAACTTGTCAAATTGCATAGTATATACTGAAAATAAAACAACACAGCAAAAAAAGAATTTGTTCACAAAATTTTTGAGTTTTCTTACTGTACATTATCAATGTTATGTACCCTAAGGGCAAAAAATCATTGCAAATAAATAAATCTTGGATTTTAACTGGTAACTTTGTGATTGGGAGTAATGATGAACTTTTAATTTTCTTGTTTTAAAATAATTTTGATATTCTCTTTGATAATTTTACACATGTGTATAGTGTATTTTTTTCATATGTACCCGCCATGTTTTTTGAGTGGGGAATGTGGTTTCACTATGTAGCCCAGGCTGGCTTTAAACTCCCCATCCTCTTCTCAAGCCCTTCTCTGACTCCAGTGCTAAGATTATAGGTATGCACCATTAAGTCTGAGTCTTCTATCTTCTGTTTTTGAAACAGGATGTGATTTAGCCCAGGCTGGCCCTGAACTTCCTATGAAGATGACCTTGAACTTCTGGTCCTTCTGTCTCTACCATCCAATTACTGGAATTACAGGCATGGGCCACCATGTTTAATTTATAGAAATTGAACCCAGGACCTCATCATACTGGGCAAGCCCTCTACCAACTGAGCTACATCCCCAGCCCTGAGTCTCCACTCTTGCTAGCTAACAAGTGTGCAGTGGAATTTTCCAGAGGTTACAGGCTATCACCACAGATTGAAAGCAACACACAGCTATCTTTTATCAAGGCTAACACGAAAGACATTTGCAAATATAGTCATGAGTCGCGTAAGGATGTGGATGCATTCTGAGAAATGCATCCTTGGGGGTTGTCATTAGGTGGCTATGGCTCACTACATATTTAGACCATGTGGTGTGTAATATCATAACCGTGTCCCACTGTGGGCCAGCACATTGTTATGCCGTCCATGACCATATGAAAGCCACTTCTGTTCTACTCGCTAAATTTGGCTTTGGAAAATATATTATAGGGTATTTTTTTTCTTTGTTTTTCCTCTTATGTTAACATTCTCAAATTTGCTGTGGTTGTTTGAGGAGACAATCAAAGAAGACACGTTCGTTACAAGTACACAAGATCTAGCCACCAAGACAGAGCCTGTACTGGGCCATAACAAAGTCCCAATAAATTTGTAAGCTCCGAGAACATACGGAACCATGTCCTGTAGTCACAGTAGAGTCCAATGAAGAGATAGCATCAAAGCCAGTAAAAGTGCAATATCTAAACATAGTAGACAGAGGGAAGTCAAACAATGCATTTCTAAACAAAACATGGGTAATGAGATTAATCCCGAGTGAGATGAGAGGAATTTCAAAGTGAACAGAAGGAACACAGAGCAGCTTCAGGAGCACGGGGTCCTATAAAGCCGTTTGTAGGGGAAGATTTATATCTTTGAAAAATATGTATGGAGAGAGCATAAAATTTACTCTTTCCATGCTTTTAATCTCAGCATTCAGCAGGCAGCATCAGGTGATTCTCCTTGATTTCGAGTTCAGCCTGGTCTACGAGTGAGTTCTAGGTCAGCCAGGGCTACAGAGCAAGACCTTGTCTCAGCAAAACAAAAACCACTCTTTCCTACAGTTTCTGAGAAAGATACTTTACAGAGCAAAGTAGATAGAAACCTATGTAGTTGGGTTTTGATTGTACATTTATATATCTCAATACAGGCGAAAGGACTAAAATCGATACCTAAGTCTCTAAGAAACAAGGATAAGGGCACAGGAAAAGGCAGTAGGCCCCTGCCTGTCCTCGCTGGGACAGTGGAGCCAGCCAATCTCTACCATTAATCTCCAGACAACTCAAATTGTACCTGGAGCTAATTCCTTCTGAGATAATTTTTCTTTGCCCACACCCTTATTGAGGCAGCCATTGACAGACTACGGAGCTGGGAGCTAGCAGAAGTTTTACAGTCACCTTGCCTCCAATACCAGGTTCCCTTAGAGTTTCACCTAGGGGCAAAGCTGGTTTTCTAGCTTTTCCTCAGCCCGCTCTACCAGTGAACGCCATCCTTCTGGCTGGAGCATATTTGGTCCATGCTCTTTTAATCGCTCACACTTCACTGACTGCCTAAGATTAGGGAGAATCTCTTGGTTAGGAAGATACAGGGGTTTTATGACCCTAGCTCTAGCAACGCATTGATTCTGCAGCCTATAGTTATTTGTCCTCTTTAAACTTTCCTTGTAAACAGGGACACCAAGTTATGCCCTCTGCAGGCTCTTTGTGAGATTGCTTTGTATTATGCATGCAAAGACCTTAGCCTAGAACCTAGACTACAGCAAAGGTCCAAAGCCCCTGGAAGCCGTGATGATTCTTCCAAAGCACTGGGCAAAGTACCCAAGGGATGGCGAGCTTCCTCTCCTGCTGAAAATCACAGAATGTGTCTCCCTTTCACCCTCAAGATGCTCATGGCATCGTGGACCGTGATGCGGGCCTCACCTTGGATCCGCAGGCTCTCCTGATACTGGATGATGAAGTACTCTTGGGTCTGCTGCAGCTTCTTCAGCTCGTTCTCCGTGTCCTGTGTGATGAGGCGCAGCTCCTCGAACGTCTGGTTGATCTGAAGGTGCTTCTGGGACATGGCGTCAGCCAGGACACCAGCAGGGGAGCTGCACTGGGGACGGAATAGATTGAGTGGCAGTGACAGGCGCAGTGTGCCAGGCAGAAAAGAGGGGAGAAAACCTGCTGGGGAGCACCAACATTAGACACCCCAAACTTCAAATCCAGGCTTAGAAGGAGGGTCGGAGGATTGTCAATGCCAGAATTGGAGTAGAAAGGGAAGAGAGAAAGGAAATAAATGGCCTGGCAAATAACGGAGACTTTGAGGCAGAAATTTCTATTTCAGATCTGGTTTTATACAGGAGAATGTTGAACGAGCCCATCAAATTTCCTTTAGAGAAACTAGAACCGAACACTGGCCAGGTGTCACGTGGATGATCTTCCTCCTAAGGATGATGCCTGTGCCTCCTCATTCCATAGTTATCTACTGACCCAATGGCATCAATTGTGCTAAGTGCTGGGGACCCAGTAGGAGACAGGGCCCATGGACCCACATAGCCTTTATGTCCTCACTCACACCTGGAGGGAGGGGCATCTCAGAGATGCCCAAAATAAAGTGACAGGAGAGACTTCAAGAATGCCTCTTGGAGCTGGAGACATGGCTCAGTGGTTAAGAGCACTGCCTGCTCTTCCAAAGGTACTGAGTTCAATTCCCGGCAACCACATGGTGGCTCACAACCATCTGTAATGAGGTCTGGTGCCCTCTTCTGGCCTGCAGACATACACACAGACAGAATATTGTATACATAATAAATAAATAAATATTTAAAAAAAAAGAATGCCTCTTTGAGTCTTGCCATTCCTGGAACATCTGGTTGAGAGAGGACCATGTGGTTGGGGACTTTCCAGGTTAGTGTTCTTAAAATAAAATCCAAACTCCTTTATTCAGCCTGGCAGGTGGCCTCTGACTGCGTCCTCCCAGCTTCCCCGGGGCCAAGGCACAGCAGGTCTGTGTGCTTTCTACGTCTGTCCCTTAAACACAGCATGTGCCTGCCTCAGGCCCCTTGCACGAGCGGTTCAGTCAACCTGGGAGCATTCTGGCAGCACTTCAACCCCATATTGAAAATGTGCGTTTCTCAACCCAGCTAGATTCTTTTGTGAGAGCAGTTTCAACAAGGCAGGGATGCAGAATTGGGCTGGAAGATGCAGTGCCTGGCTCCTGATTCTTGTGCATTGGTCCTCTGCTCTCCAGCTGCATTAACCACCTGCAGGTCTCCAACTATAAGGCATCATCACACCTTCCTGCCCCAACATATGCTGCTGTTACTTTGCAAGTCCTCCCTCCTTCTTTCCTCCTCTGCCCCCTTAGGACACACCCCTGTCAGCTGCCTAGTGTCTTCTTCACATTCAGCTTATTCAGTCCAGTCTTTGTTGGAGCTCCTTCTAGGTGGAAACTGCTCTGTTTTAATCTTTTATTGTATTTTTAAATCCCTCCCTCCTTCTTTCCTTCCTTTCTTCCTTCCTTCCTTTCTTTCCTTCTTTAGTTTTTTGAGACAGGGTTTCTCTGTGTAGCTTTGAAGCCTGTCCTGGAACTAGCTCTTACAGACCAGGCTGGCCTCAAACTCACAGATCCACCTGCCTCTGCCTCCTGAGTGCTGGGATTAAAGGCGTGAGCCACCACTGCCTAGCTATTTATATATTTTTTTTTAAGATGAGGTTTCTCTGTATAACTCTGGCTATCTTGGAACTCGGTAGACCACGCTGGCCTTGAACTCACAGATCCATCTGCCTCTGCCCCCCAAGTGCTAGGATTAAAGGTATATGATACAACCCCCTGGCAAAAATTTTATTTTTGTTGTTGTTGTTTGTTTTTCGAGACAGGGTTTTGCTGTGTAACATTCCTAGCTGTCCTAGTACTAGCTCTGTAGACCAGGCTGGCCTTGAATTTACAGAGATCTGCCTGCCTCTGCCTCCCGACTGCTGGTATTAAAGGTGTGTGCCACCACTGCCTGGCCCAAAAAATTTATTTAAAAGATTTATTTGCGTGCGTGTGTGTGTGTGTGTGTGTGTGTGTGTGTGTGTGTGTGTGTGTGTTTAAAATTTCTGCTTCTTGGGGCTGGAGAGATGGCTCAGAGGTTAAGAGCATTGCCTGCTCTTCCAAAGGTCCTGAGTTCAATTCCCAGCAACCACGTGGTAGCTCACAACCATCTGTAATGGGGTCTGGTGCCCTCTTCTGGCCTGCAGGCATGCATGCAGACAGAATATTGTATACATAATAAATAAATAAATAAAATTCTGCTTCTTGTCCGTCCATTCTTAGCCTGCATATAATTTCATTTAACCCTCATGATGATCTTACACTGCAAGTGCTATTACTATCCCTATTCTACAACAGTGGGAGCTGGGAATCAGCTGGGGGGCACTTGCTTAGCATGTTCGGTGCCCTGGGTTTCATCATTAGAAGCCAGGAAAGAAAGAAAAGAGAAAAGAAAGGGAAAAAATGAAAGGAAAAGAGACTGGAGAGATGGCTCAGCAGTGTATACTGAGCATGTATACTGTTCTTGCAGAGGACCCGAATTTGGTTCCCAGAACCCATATCAGACATTCACAACTGCCTATAGTTCCAGGGGAGCTGATGCCTCCGGTTTCCATTAGGCACACTTGCACGCACACAGTTAAAAATAAGATAAATCTTATTTTTAAGAAAGGAAGAGAAAGGGGAGGAAATGAAAGAAAAGAAGAAATAGAGGTTTAGAGAGCCAGGGACTGGCCCCAGCCTACAATATACCGCCTTCACACTTGTCCCTGTGTTTTCTTTCTTTTGTGCTTGCCTCATAGCCATGTTACATAAACACGGTAGGGTCTAGAGAAGGATTCATGTGGATGGCTCTCCAGCTTCTCTCCATGCCTACGGACACTCACGTTGTTGGCTTCTCGGACAAGCCTCTGTTCGTTGTACAGAATGTGCCGGATACAGCGAACCAGCTCCATAGGGCAGCGGTCATAGGTGTTCTGAAAGAGGACAAACAGGAACCATTTATGGCCACCTGGTTCTGACCACGCTGCTTCCTTACCATGCCCATCCCTTCCTCTCTCTCAGCCTCAGCTTTTCCCGGGAAGCCCCAAGATTATCAGACGCCTCTAACTCTCCTTTGCTCTTCTTCCCCCCTCCCCAACTTCTTACTAGGTTTACAGTAACTTAGAAACTAACAGTCTAAACACAAAGCATGTCCAGCCTCCCACCAGCTTTGAGTCTCTGAAGCATGGAAATCCTATGACAGAAACTCAAACTGTTCTCATGTCATGGATGAGAAAAATGATGCTCACATAGGTTGGCATATGTCCTGAGGCAAATGTGTGTGTGTGCATGAGAGAGAGAGAGAGAGAGAGAGAGAGAGAGAGAGAGAGAGAGACTTGGGGCGTCTGATGCCAACATCAAGGTACTTCCCACTAGGCACCTGGTCCTGAGTTCCTATTTTGTTTCCCTTCAGGTTTCTGATGTTTCTTCCTTTTTCTAGGATGAGCTTTTATTCCCCCCCCACACACCTGCATCCCGCTGTTTGGATGTAAGAGGGGCTCTCTAAGAAATATGAGTGAGTTCCGATAAATGCTTGACCATGAACACCACCCACACCCCTTTCCTGCTTCCATAAACTCGCTGCCCCTCCAATGAAAGGGGAGGATACTTTCTCATTCTAAGCCTTTAATTCAAAGCCTTTTATCCCACTCTTGCTCCAGGGCAATTTTTCCTCTCTTTGGCCGCTCTCTTGCCTCTAAATGAGCCCCAAGGGGAATGGCTGCTCTCCTTACCCCTCATTTCTAGACTCTGCCAGTCTTCCTTTCTCCTGCGAAGGCTCCACCTGACTCAGTTTGTTTCCTTCTCTTCAGCTTGATCTGTCCATAGTGCTGCTTCAACCCATTTCCACCCCCCCCCCCGTGCTGGAAGCACCCCCCCTCCTCCCTCCCCACACACTCCCACCTCTTGCTTTGTAATATGTTAAAGGAATCTGTCTTAGAAAGAGGGGGTGGGGGAAATTGAAGAAAAGTTGCCAGTAAGCTTTTGGTCACATGGTGACTCAGTGGCCAAGCCAGTAAAAATCCCAGGGGTTCTGATGCTGGAGGAGAAAGCTTAAGAGAGGGCCTTCTTGCAGAAGGCAGGCATTTCACCCACCTGGAGCTGCGTGGCATAGTGCCCCAGCTTGATCTTCAGCAAAAACCCATCTTCCCCCACCTGGTGTTCTGCCTTCTTCTGCAGCTCCTGCACCAGGCCCTCCAGGAGCTGGGTGGCCTGGCCTCGGTCCTGGGGATTGTCCAAGTCAATGGCATCCCTTGGGACATAACAAGGAGAGAAAAACTGTACCAAGAGTGATTTAGGGCTCTCCCAGACCCACAAGACTCGCTCCTGGAGGCCGTGCATCAAAGTCTAGAAAAGTCTCCCTTCAGTAGCTCCCATTTCCCTCTTCCCCTTTCCTGGGGACACCACCCCTTCCGCACAAGGACAGATAGAATCGGAGTCACACCAAACCACAAAGAGGAGACCCTTGGCCTAGATAGCAGAGACTCGCACTTAAGGTGAAGGTTTAGGGCACAGGACACCTACCATGGCTGACTCTCGATCCACTGGGCCAGGTAGTGCCGGACCTCGATGGGGAAGTGCTGTCCGTACAACACTTGCATCTGGCGCAGCGCATCTCCCTGAAGCTGCTGGGCCTGAATCCAGCCCGCCATGGCTGTTCACCTAGGGGAAAAGGTCAGTCATTTGTTCCGCAGAACTTTCTGGCCTGCCTGTGCCTTGCAGTGCCACCAAAGGACCTAAAGACTGCGGTGAGGCCAGGTTCCTCCCCTCACCCCAGGCACGCTTTCCTGTGCGGGAAGAGATGGCCACCCTTCCCTTCCAACAAGGAACCCTCGAGGCTGGGGGTGGAGATTTAGACAGGCAGATGCCTTCCTCTCTTCAGGTCCCCTCGCCACATCAAGTCATCCCCAGACTAAAGGAAAGGGGGGGGGGGTCTACAAACCGAAAGAGAAACTTAAGAAACAGAGGCACACAGTCCCCCGACTAGATACGACTGCAAAAATTCTTCCCACCCAGCCTCGGACCCACACTCTCAATGTTTGGGAAGGGTACTGTTCCAGTCCAAAAATTAGAGCAATGCGGCGACCGCCACTTGAGGTTCAAGTCTCCTCAGGCACGTGTCTGGCACTGTCAGGGAGAGGTCAACTGTCTCAGGAGCAGCCCTGGATTGCACTCCAGTGTCTGCCCACTTCAGGTGAAGCCTGACAGTGTCACTGTCCATTGTGTGCGTCCACTACTGTCTAACCCCTGCACAGGTTCCTTGACCCTGATCCCTCTGAAGCTCCCATTCGAAGCCCAGACGGATGCTTGTCCCGTGTCAGGCCGGGGAGACTCTAGTGTGCTGGGTCCTAGGGACGCGGTTGCAGCCTAGATCCCTTATCCACGCGCCAAGGGCGACGCCACGCCAATCCACCCACCTGGTGCTGCGGAACGCCTGCGGCTGTCGCTCCCTGTTCGGGCTCCTGATGGTTCCTGACGGCTCTTGACGGCGGCGGCGGCGGTGGCTGTTACTACAGGAAGGAGCAGAGAGCAGCGATTTCCTCCTCAAAGGTCAGCTGCCTCCGATAGACCAAACACAGCGCGCGAGCTCGCGCCAGCACCCCTCCCAGCGGCGGTCGCTCCCTCCTTGCCTCCGCCCTCGTTCGCCGGCTCTCCGGCGAGTGCGCTGCCCCTACCGGAGAACCGACGGACCACCCGGCTGGGCGGCGCCGTGCAGAGGACCTCCCCGACAGTGGAGGTCCCCCCCCCCCGCGGAGTCCCGGTCTGAGCTCCCCCGCGGTTCCGAGGGTGGGGGTGAGAGGGGAACGTCCTAGGACAGCTGAGTTGGAGCGACTGAGGGTGCTGGGAAGTCCCGAACTCTGGAAATCCCAAACCAGGGCCTCAGTTTTATCATCTGTTAACTAGAAGAAAAAAAAAAAAAAAAGAGTACGAGGAGGAAGAAAAAAAAGCTACCTGTGGATGCCACCTCTATCGTCACCCTTTCTGTCTGTAGCTTTGCAAAGTATGGTGTGTGTGCGGGCGTGCATTCGTGTGTGTGTGCGTGTGTGTGTGTGTGTGTGTGCGTGCGCGCGCGCGCACGCACGCATGCTAGCAGATAGGGTGTGAATGACTTCTATGACCCTGCAGAGCCAAAACTTTAGAAAGACTGGGGATTCCAGAAGAGCAAGCCTACCACTAAGGTCTCCCCACCTCTCTCCTTGGATGACCCCCACCATGTGACCTTCCCCCTTAAAACAGGACCAAGGAAGACCTTGGCAATCATATGCTTCAACCTTCCACCCCCTTCCCGACCTTTGCAGGTAAGAAATGTCAATCCAGAGAAGAGAAGGGGCCTGCCCAGGACGGCACTGTGGTCACATCAGCAGACTGTGACCCATAAACTATTCATTCCCTCTGTTTACCTAGAAGGTGCTCATCTGAGGCTGGATCTATCTTCAAAAAAGGCCCACGAAGGGGTGTTTTGCGTTTTTCAACTTCGCATCTGCCTGCAGACTTTGTCATGGCCGCAGACCTGCTCCCTGGAGCTTTGCCTGGATCAGAGTCCCCATCCCTAAAAGTTCTCCCTCAAGGCCCAAGGGTTGGACAAGGCCAAGCTGGAAGGCTGCCATCCCCTTTGCCCAGCTTCCCTCTCCTCTGGGCCTCCTCTCTGCCTGGCAGCTGGCATGGGCAGTAGCAAAGGAGGGGCTAGACTGGCTGCCTACTCACAGCCCATCCGGGCCAAGCCCCAGTCGCCTGGGGGATCTTTCTCATTGGCTTCCTCCTCACTAATTCCTTTTTGTGTCTTTTCTCTCCATTCCTAGTTCCTGATCCCTCTTTCTGACCCATAACACCTCCCTCCCCAGTTTTATTCCTTTTACTTTGTGTGTGTGTAGGGGGAACCCTGAAGTTTTTCTGCAGAAGTTGAGATGTCTGGGCTCTCCCCGCCCTCTGTATGTGGTCACAGTGACTTTACTTGGCAGGATCACAAGGAAAGGAATTGAAAACTGGGAGGGGGGTGTAAAGGAGATGGGGGGAACCTTGCTTTTCAGATGCTCCACAGGGACCAGAGAGGGCAAGGGGCTCTGGAGAAGAAAGTGTGATCCTTTCTCCCTCTGTACAGTGGGTTGGATGGGAGCCTAGCCTATTGGGACCCGCAGCTCCAGATGAACATCAAGGAGCAATACTGGCAGTGGCCATGAAGGTGATTTTACCAATGCAAATAAAAGGCCAGATAGGGGAAGTGACTTGACCAGAGTCTTGAAGCCTGCCAGTGGCAGATCCAACCCATTGCCCCATGATAAGTGGACCCCACTTGGCACCTGTGCCCACCGATCTCACTGCAGCCAAGCGTGGAAGTGACAGTAGGTTCATCCGATCCCAAGTTAGGGTTCCCAAGTTCTGTGAGCTAACTCTATAGGTAGAGAATCATGCTGGTTGTGCCCTCCATCTGGATACCTGGGAGCTGGTAGTATGGAGCTGCCCACCTGCTTCCAGGCATCAGCTCCCCCAGATCCCTCTCCCAGGACCCCCAGAAGTCTGCTGTTCCCACCAAACACCAGATTGGGTTGGGCTTGGCTTGCTGGGAAGGTGGCTAGGCCTGTGTCCTAAAAAGTTAGGATGGTGGTGCCAGCAAACAGAACTGGAATGGAGTAGAAAGTCTTCAGAGCCCACTCGTGTCCCCAGACCTAACCTGGGCCCATAGATCGCTCCCTGAGTAGGTCATTCTGAGCCTCTTAATTTTCCTATCTTTAAACAACTTCTTCTTCTTCTTCTCCTTCTTCTTCTCCTTCTTCCTCTTCCTCTTCCTCTTCCTCCTCCTCCTCTTCTTCTTCTTCATCTTTTGTTTTTGGTTTTTTGAGACAGGGCTTCTCTGTGTAGTCATGGGTGTCCTGGAACTCTCTTTGTAGACCAGGCTGGCCTCAAACTCACAGAGACCTGCCTGCCTCTGCCTCCCAAGTGCTGGGCCTAAGACATGCACTATCACCGCCTGGCTCTTTGCTTCTTTCTTATCGCTATTATGTGCGCACATGCTGTGGCATTTGTGTGGAGGTTAGGGGACAGCAACCACAGGATAATGGCTCTCTGTCAACCTTATATGGGTTACTAAGCTTGCTTGGCAAGAGACTTTACCCACTGAGACATTTTGCCAATTCAGCTTGCGCCGTTCACTGCTTGATTCTGCCTTTTTGTATGCGTTGTTATGCCAGTGAGATACAATGGGCAGTGGGGTGCGGGGCAACTCTACAACTTTCCCAAGACATGACCCAAGGAGGGAAGAGTGTTGAGTTGGGTTGGGGGCAGAGGTGGCTGTGGTTATAACTCCAGATAACACAACTACCCGGAAGTGTCAAATTTGGTTTTTGTTTTCTTTTTCTTTTTTTCTGCCTTTGGTCCCTTGGTTTGGTCTCTGCTATTTCCCATCACAAAGCACCTTGGTGGTTTTAGGGGACCAAGCTCTAGGGGAGAAAACTGAGGCCTAGGGGAAGGGGGCTAGAAAGATCAGAGACTGCCTGACATCTGGATGGAGCTGGAAGCAGAGGCTGGCCTCTTGCCTCTACCTGTGTTTCATCCCCAGTTCTGGCTTGCAGTATTCCGTGGAGTAAGGGGCATTAACAAATTAACACACACACACATTCGATATGGTGGTGTGCATTTGTAATGCCAGCACCAGGGATGTGGTGACAGGTGAGTCCCTGGAGCTCACTGTCTAGCCATCCTAGCATGGTCAACTCTCCCAAGTCCCAGTGAGAGATTCTGTCTCAACAAGCAAGGTGGACAGCTCCTGAGGATGACACTTGAGGCTGACATGTGCACGCATACACACATATGTACCCGTACATACATATGTAGCCACACACATGTGTATACCCATACACACTTGCACACCATACACATGTGTGTGCCCATACACACGTGTACACCATACATGCATGTGCACCCATTCACACATATGCACCCGTACACATGCACACACACACACACACACCCAAATCCCATAGAAACAAATCCCCCTCCATGCCATCTTGACTTGAATGATGGTACATTTGTGCTAACATGTTAGGCAGCTCAACCGATCCTGCCAACAACCTTGGAAGGAAGGCAAGGCTGGACTCACTCCAGTGATTCATCCATGAAAGAGACCTATCTGAAGTCATACGTCTGATATTGTGTGTAGTTGCCACCACCAACAGCCTGTGGCTAGGGTCTCAGTGACCATTCGTAAGTGTGCCACCTCCAAGCCACTCTACACATGTAGAATGAAGAGGTCTCTTCTGGCTGGCCTGGCCCTGATGGTTCTATGATATTAACTGTAGCCCCTGCATTACTCTAAGCAGAGACCTGTTGTGCAGAATGAGCCTGTGTGACCATGTGTTATAAGAAGGTGGGTTTGATTTAACAGAGAAGGGAAAGATAATACCAAGTGCCTTTTTTTTTTTTTTTTTTGCCTTGCCCTCAGAGCCCAGGGTAGTCTTCCAGACTTTCAGGCCTGCAATGTGCCTGTTAGGGAGATTAGACAGAGGTAGCAGTCTCCCTTGGCCTCACTGTGCCTGGGGTAAGCAGGTAGAACAGAATCATCATTGTTTATCTGTTCAGTCTCCTCTTCAAGGAGAGTTTCTGTTACTTGGGAGCCAGAGGGGTGTTCCCAAGAAAATTAGGGTGTCCCAGGAAGTGCTTGTGTCCTGTAGCTGGAAGGGGTGACCAGACACCCCTGAGGCTCTTAAACATCCTCCTTCACACTATCTGAGTTCTACTTGGACTGTTTACAACCATTTCAGCCCCCAGCCTTGGCCATAGACCAGAGCTCAGCACCTACCCATCTCTGTAGAAATGCTGTTCTGTTAATGGCCATGAAGTCAGAGCAGGAGTTGGGGAGTGTATGTGTGTTTGTGTTTTCTCTGTGAATGCTGAGAAGGGGAAGCGGCCTTAGTATTGGGGTGAAGCCCCTTTCTACTCTTTCCCCTGGTCTCTAACACTCTTCAGAGAAGTCAGTTTACAGAGAACTCACCAAGAGAACACAAGGCTGCCCTGCCTGAGGCATGGTGACTGTCCTTTGTTTCTGGGAACAGAGGGAAGGAGGGAGGGTGTGGGACTAGTCGGGGTGGTACAGTGGAGGGTAGGAATCTTGCTTCCTTTGCCCAGCTGCCATGCCCACCTACTCAGAGGAGATGGTGATAGGTCTGGTACTCTAGATACAGAGAAGAGGATGTAGATACCATACTGGGTGCACATCTCCTCTCTGGCCAGGTGGGCAGGAAGAAACCTGTGCTTTTCACAGCCTGCTCACAGCAGGCATAGGCCAGGGACATGGTGGGAGAGAATGGAATAGGTAGGAGTGGGCTTGGCCACGGTTCTGAGCAGCCCAGACCGGCCTGGCTTTGCGTCCTCAGTCTGATGACTATCGGCCCCTCTTCCCGCTGAGCTAGTTTGCCCTCCTTGCAGGCCAACAAGAACTCTTTTGTGCCTTGACCAGCCTGTAGCAGACCTCAAGTCTTCTGGGGGTATGCAGGAGAGGGCTCCTTCCCTGCCACCCCCCAGTGCTCTATTACTTTCCTTTGTTATGACTCTGGGGGTGTTATTTCTGACTGTTTCTCATTGTTCCCTGGTGTCTTAAGTCTCCAGCCCACCCACATCGTCCTTGCCTGCTCCCTGTGTGTGCTCCAAGCTTCAAACTGTGGTTCCACAGTCCTAGAAGCAAATGGAGACCATAACATCAAAAGAAGGTTGAGCCCATGCCCCAGTCCTCTGCTTTGGCTTTGGGCCCAGCCTCCTTGTACTGGTGAGCTCAATCCCAAGCATGGGTTTTTCCCTTCACTTTGGACTTCAGCCACCCTAGTCCCCTTGCGCCCCTTTTCAGCCCTAAGCCTTTACTCCCCCCATCTGCCCACCTGGAACATCAGTGTTCCTTTGGCCCTTAGCTGAAACCCTATTTGTACACAGTCTTGGTGATCTAGAAGAAAACACAAAGTCTTTAGATTCATGCGGGCCTAATATGAACCTTGGCTCTGCCATGAGATCTTGTGCAACCGCGTCTACCTCTCTGAGCTGAACAGCCTCTTTCGCAAAAGGAGGATAGCAAGACTGTCATCTGTCAGGATTTCTGTTAAGACTCAGCCACAGGACCGCGAATGGTAGCATCGGGGAAGCTGAGACAGAATTGCTTGGGCTACACAGTGAATCCAAGAACACCTGGGCTGACCCTGTCTTGACAAACCAGCAAACCAACCAGTGGAAGCTCAGTCATAGCACCTGGCGCTGCGCATCTCGTGTGCCCCTTCTTCCAGCCCCAATCTGTTTTTTTCTATTTATTTATTTATTTATTTATTTGCTTACTTACTTTTTTATTTATTTATTTATTATGTACAGTGTTAAGCCTGCAGGCCAGAAGAGGGCACCAGACCCCATTACAGATGGTTGTGAGCCACCATGTGGTTGCTGGGAATTGAACTCAGGACCTCCGGAAGAGCAGTCAGTGCTCTTAACCTCTGAGCCATCTCTCCAGCCCCCCAAATCTGTTTTTTCAAGGACTGTGTCCTACTGCATCATATTCAGCATAAGGGCTTTATACATTCTTATTGGATAAGAAGGTTCCTCAAATATGTCAGGGCTTCCTGAAGTTCCAAGTTCAGGGCATTTCCCAGGTCACTCTTTCCAAGCCAGAGGTCCCCAAGGGCTCTGCTTTCGCAGTCCTGGCCTATGCCTGCTCACATCTTACTGACCTGCTTTCCAGCCCACGGCAACAGCATCATCATCATCATCATCATCATCATCTTTGCCTACTGCTGGCCTGACTTTGGAGTTCTCAACCTGCCCTGCAAGCCAGCCAGAGACTGGCTGTGCCGGCACTGTTCTTTCCTCTGCATCAGCCACACCCTCCCTTGGTTAATGCACCATTGCCCCAGGACTCTGGGTGTAGAGGGCATGGTGACCCTGTCCCAGGAGACACAGGGGCCCCTGAGCTTTCCAGAGTGCCACCCCTTAACTATTCCTGGAAGGGTGCCCAGATAGGTGAGGTACACAGGTGCCAGATAGGAGTGCGTGAGAATCTCCAGGTGGTGAGTCCTGCCTGGGTCTGCACCTCCATCACTCCACCCCTCCCTACTCCACCCCTCCCTACTCCACCCCTCCCTACTCCTCCCCTCCCCTCAGCAAAAATATGCTCCTTCCTGACCCAGCAAGCTGGCTGGGACTAAGTTGAGAGAATGAAAGAAAGCATGCTTTTTATTGCATGCCTTCCTTAAACCAGGCAACATGCCTAGTTGATTTCGTATGCATGTTCATCTTTCTTTCCTTCCTTCCTTCCTTCCATCTGTCTTTTAGCTGGGCTTAACCTTGCAGTGATCCTCCCGGCTTCTCAAGTGCTGGGATTACAAGGCTGCCTCAGCACACCCAGGCACATTCCCTACCTTTTCCTTTAAAAACAAAAACATCAGTTTAACTAACGTTTTTCATGGAATAAGAGGCACA
The DNA here is from genome assembly GCA_004026605.1 of Ondatra zibethicus. Lineage (NCBI taxonomy): Eukaryota > Metazoa > Chordata > Mammalia > Rodentia > Cricetidae > Ondatra > Ondatra zibethicus. The sequence continues at coordinate 55,401 of PVIU01009555.1, read as the reverse complement.
AGGTCCAAAAGGATAGACAGAGAGTAAGTAGTTCTCTTTCCCTGCTCTTCATGTCCCTTCTGGAGGGATGCCCACTGTTATTAGGGTCTCGCATGTACCCTGAAAGACCATATTCACCTCACCCCTCCCCACTATGACTTAACACATGAGGGGATACTGAGGTTCTCAGAGATGTTAAGCAGTTTGAGCAAGGACACATACATGGTCGATGAGTTGACAAAGCTGGATGAAGATCTGTTAATTTTGAACAGAAGCAATCCTGAATCCCACCAGAGCCCCTCCCAAGGCAATGACTGTGACAGCTTCCACAGACCCAAGAACACTGGGGTCTCTGGTGTCCTGTCTTGTGAAGTGTCTGGCTTCCTCTCTGGCTCTACAGGCCTATTCTGACTTCTTCCCATACCAAAGAAGGGAAATTCCCATGAGTGCCCTTCACTAATGGGTGACAGGTGGTTCCCCGGGGCCAGACTGATTCCTGGGATCCAAGAAGTCTTTAGAGGGAAGCCACATAAACATGGGTCACTGACTGAAGGGGAGCATGGTTGTGGTTTCAATTACGTTTCAAGAAAATGGTCTCATGATCTCCCTGTGGCTATGAAGGAAGGATGTGAAATGAAGGAGTTGCTCTCTGTGGCAGCCACATGGTCATCCCCAAGCATGAAGGAAGGCGGCTCCTGTTAGTCCTGGCTGAGGATCTCAAGCCACAAGCCTTGAGGCTCTTCCATGTGGTCTCTTGGTCAGGCTAGAGTGGACTGAGCGCTGCCCCCAGTGGGCATCTCTGCACCTCCAGGTATCTTTCTGGAATCTTCCAGGGTCCTGCTGTTCTACTGTTCTATTCGATTTTCTCCCAGCACTCTGTGCTCTAAGACTGATGCCCTCACAACTTAGAGAAGCATGGTCCAATGACCCAACGAAGAAGTACCCTGGCTCATCTGAATTGTCCAGCGGGGAGGAAGCTGTTGGACGTTGCTTGCTGTCCCAGAATGACAGTCTACTGTTTTGCTGAGGTAGCCACAGAACATTCCATCCTAAGTGGCTACCTAGCGAGCGGTCAGAGATGTGTCGTGATTTCCATGAACAGCGCGGTAGCTGAGTCGGTTCCTAGACCTTGTTCAGCCTTAGGAAAAGGGTTTTCAATCTTAGCCCTTATTAATAACAATAATAGTTAACAGAAATATCGTGCTTGGCAGTGTTTGAAGTATCTCATGTCTCTTAGCTCACTTGATTCTCAGGATGCCACGAAATAGGCAGTATTGATATTACTATGTAGTGAAAACAGACACCAAGGCAGAAAAATGTTCACAATGGTTTTTGGACCTTGTGCTCTTGATATGTACTTAGTCCTTGTAGTTTCCTTTTCCAAGGTACAGCATATTTACTGGGTGTCTACACAGGGCTGGGTGTGGGTGGGGGGATTTAAAGGTGAACAGGATATTGTGTCTGCCCTTGGAGGAGACACATGCTAACAAGAGATGGTTCTTCAACACAAGAGGTATAGTGATAAGGCACTGCATGAAGCGTGTGGTGAGAAACAGGAGAATAATAGTCATACTGCCTAGACGCTAGGCCCTAGAGCAGCAACCTGTGTGGGTCATGACCCTTTCACAGGAGTCGTCTAAGACCATCAGAAAATACAGATATTTACATTATGATTCGTAACAGTAGTAAAATTGCCCTTAGGAAGAAGCAACGAAAATAATCTTATGGTTGGGGATCCTCACAACCTGAGAAACTGTATTAAAGCGTCGGAGCAAGCATCACACAGAAGGGTAGGCACTGAGAGGCCAGGAGTGTGTTCCTGAAAGAGGAGCAGCAGGCATGCAGGTATGGTAACTTGAAAGGAGAAATGTACCCTGAAGTTTTAACATCTCATAAGCAGGCTGCCGGTGGTGGGTGGGGGCCACTACACGGGACCCAGGGCTGCTGCTTCCATCCAGTTTCCTGCTCCAGCTCTGAGCTCCCTGCCTCTATTTTGTGTTGAGCACTGTGTCAAGTGTGGACAGAAGGGTTTTGTGATCAGTTTCAGACCCAAAAACCTTTCTGGCCAGTGTTATTCTTAAGGTGAAGGGAAGGGTACTGGGAAGAGGATATGGGAGAGCTTGCCTCTTGGTCATGTCTGGCTAGGAAAAATTTCAGTTGAACAAATTGTTGAGAATGGGTGTTCTGTGTGTGCGGGGCTGGGAAGGGGTCCTCCCTCTTTTGCCCCTGCAACTGGGTTTCTGTACCTCCGATGTGCCTTGCTTCCGGGCTGGCCCGGCTGGCCCTTGGAGGGTTGCCAGGGAAACCACTGGCCAGCTCCGGAGATGGAGCGCAGAGTGGGTGACTCAGGTTGCCTTCTCTCACACACAGCAACGCCTCCCCACATCGGGGAAAGGATCATGGAGACCCTCTACCCCTGGAGTGAACACAGACCAGACGGCCCTGGATAAACCTGTCACTCCCTTGACTACTGGTAGCCGGCAAAAATTCCCAGGGAGGAAGGCGTCTCCCCTGTGCCCAATAGATTCACCTAAGGACAGTCCACCGATCCAGTCAACCCGGTCCTGCCTGTGCCCGTCGGGGTGGTGCGACAGGGGCCCTGGTTTAAGCCGCCCTCCGGGGAACAAGCCCGGGATAATTATTGATCGGGGTTACTATGGACTTCTGCCCTCCGCCTGAGAGCTAGAGGACCGGAAACCCGGGCCTGATTCCTGGCGGGAGGGAGGTGGGCGGGCCGCAGAGGGGGGCCCAATCTCCGCGACCACCGCCGCCCGCGCCCTTGAGCGGTGGTCGCCCCCACCCAAACAAAGCAGCATGTGCCGGGTGCCCGGGCACAGGCTCGGCGAGCAGCGGGTGCGCGCGGCGCAGGCCCGGCCGAGCGCGCCCCCGCGCCCCGCTGCGCGCAGAGGGTTCCGGGGCCCGCAGGGCGGCCGCGCAGGGGGGCGCGAAGGGACCTCGGGGCTGGGGAGCGCGCGCTGGGAGGAACCAGGAAGCAAGGCGCGCTCGGGGCGACGGGCGGGCGCGCGTCCCCGGAGCCTGAGCGCGAGAGCGGCGCGCGCGCCCCCGTGGGCCCCGGGCGGGAGAAGAGTCGTCGGCCCAAGCCGTCACCCCGGGCGGGGACCGAGCGCCGGCGACGACGCGCGGAGGTCCTGCACGGGGAGGGAGCGAGCGGACTCGAGAGAGCGTGCGGGCCGGAGGAACCGCTGGCTCCCGTGGGGGCAGACCGAGGTAGGAGCTGCGCCCGGCGTGGGGCCGGGGGCCGGGGAGCCCGGGTGGGGCCCCCGTGCTTTTACTGCCTTGAAGCTGGGCAGGGCCGAGCCGCCGCCATCGCTCCGGGGCCGTGGGGAGGCCGCGGGGGCCGCGCGCCGGGCGGCCGCGAAGCGGCCCAGGGCGCTGGTGGGGGGGGGACGCGAGGGGGGCGCGCGGAGGCCGCGGCGGGGGGCGCCGTAGATGCAGTGGAAAGTGTTGGCGCGTGCGTGTCATGATGGGTGTGTGAGGGACACCCCCAGACCCGATCCCCCGGGAGCCAGGGGACTGCTGTCGGCCGCCTCACACCTTCCTGTTGCAATTCAGAAGAGTCTCTGCTCTCTCCCAGTTTTTCCTCTTATTATTATTATCTCCCCCCCGCAAAGCGGGGTGCCGGAGAGTCTGGAGAGATAGATGAGCCGGAGGTGCCCAGTGGGGTGAGGGGGCTATTAGAAATAGCGCCTTATAAGGAGTCAAGACAACAAATAGCAACATTTTGATAAGGCTCTGGGCTGCGGGATCCCGCGTCAGGACCTGCCAGGCCTGAGCTTGTACGTGTGGTGGTGGGATGCGGGCGCTCTCTCTCTCTCTCTCTCTCTCTCTCTCTCTCTCTCTCTCTCTCTCTCTCTCTCTCTCTCTCTCTCTCTCTCTCTCTCTCTCTCTCCCTCGCTCCCCCCACCCCCCAGCCAAGGTTGACGACTGAAAAAAACAGTGCTCCCGGTGTCGGGGGTAGATATGGGGAGTCGGAAGGAGAGCTGTCTTATCACTGAAGCTGGTCTGAGGCTAAAGGAATCTGGCAAGATGGTCAGAGCGATCAAAGAAGGAAAAAAAAACTTGTCCGGAGCAGGAGGCGTTTGCAAACACTTGTAGCCAGCAGTGATGGAAAAGGCAAAGAAGAAAAACAAGCGCCAGCGCTTAGCAAGCTGGGATTAATAAAAGCCACAAGGCTTTCAAAGGCAAAAAGAGATAACCGATTCTCTTTCTCAAGGACTTATGCCCACTTTTTGTGCTTGTCTTGCTGTGGGTCGTAATTTGCATGAAATAAATAGTGGTAAACTGGGTTATAGAATCTTAGATTTGGGAAGCCTCCAACCCCAGGGATTATACCTCATTCCTTTATTGTAAAGCAAAAACAAAACAAACAAACAAAACTGAGGCCCAGATAGGTGGAATTAGTTGCCAGCTCAGGTCACTGTTTATTAGTTTAGGGATTCACACTTACTCTTATGGACCCGTCCCTTGCAGAGCAGTAGATCTTTGCCTAAGTAGGTTTCTGTAGGCTGTCCCTTGGAGTATCCTCAGAGAGTATCTCTTGAGAGGGCTAGTGTCACTGGGCTGAGGGCTTTGTGCGGTGTTGTAGTAGGTCGCCTTTTATCATCTGCTTGTATCTTGCGTTTCCAAATCGGTTGGATAGCTGCCTGGGCCCTAATAAGCTTTCAGCTGTTGAGTCCGCATTATCTCGCACAATTTTGTTACCGTTCAATTAGGGATATAGGACTTGGCCTCCTGCCTCAGTGTTGTGCTATTGCTCGTTTGTTTTTTGTTGTCTGATGTTCACTGCCTCTAGGATGGATTTCACTCATGTACCGTTTGTTTCCCATTTCTCTAATTCGTTCGTGAACACTGAATTGGTTTCGAACCTTTTCAGTTGGGGGAACCGCTGCTGATTGGCCCCGGCTTATGTTTACGTGCTTGTTTGGTAGCAGTTTTTCACCCTTGTGAAGAATACAGCTGTTCACATTGACAGTGCCAAATGGGAAAGGGGCTGGTGATTTTAAGAAAAAAAAAAAAATTCACCATGCAGCCCTTGGTGGTATCTGTCCTGTCCAGTTAAAACACCACCTGTCCTCGGGTGGAGTGCCACTGGAGGGTGGCCTGTTTTCTGTAGGATCAAGCACTAAACTGAAATATAGCAAAGGACCGGGAAGGTCTCTCCATCTCTTCTCCCTCCCACCCCACATCAGAAACAAAACAACAACAAGAGTTGATTTCTGTCACCAACAGTTTGGTGATTGCATAACTCAGAGCTAAATTCCTCCAGAAATCTTTGCTGTTAGACCCAGTGACTTCACCTTCTCCCTAATCCTCACCTTCCCTGTGTTCTTGTTTCTGCCGAGAAGCTGTTAATATATGCTGTGTTGAGTGTAAGAGGGGTGTGTTTCTTAAGTGTGTACTTCATAATATATATAGGAGGAGGAGGAAAAGGTGCTATCGATGCAAGTATTACAACATAAATATTTTGGCCAACACTTCCTATTGGTTCTGACTTCTCATTTCACCTCCATTTTCTTAGTCTCAACTGATTTCTCCTCTTCCTCCTCCTCACACACAAAGACCACGCCAAGATTAAAAGGATCACTTATTGCTTTTTGGTAGACGTTTAATTTTTTTCTCCCAACGATGCTATGGTTAGCCTGTGTCTGTATCAGGCTTATACAGACAAATCTGCTTGCTGTAGTCCCTTTGGCTTTGTTATTATGTAGGCAGGTGACACACGTGGCCTTACAGCAAGAGGAAGGTGATTTAAAAGAGGTAAATAGCAGTTTACATCTGATGTTAGTTGGAAGTGGGCTCAATGGACGCCTCAGTGTTCTAGTGCCCTACATACAAGGTGTGTGTGTGTGTCTGCAAAGTCTGTTGTTTGTGACATCCTCCTGCCTTTCTTTTGGAGTGCAGGCTACCATAGAATTCCTACAGAAAAGCATACACACTGGAGACAAAGCAAAACCCCCAGTTGTTTTGTTGTTGTTTGAGCATTTGAAATTATTTTTTAAACTACCTGAGGATAATTCCAAGTCACCTCCAATGACTTCTTCTGAAATGAAGTTCTTCTGAAGAATATTCTTGTACTATGTTATGAAATTTCAAAGTCCTTTGACTTGGGAACTTCTGTTTTCCTGTCCTCTCTTCCCCTTCTCCACTTGCCTTCTCTGGTTTTTGGTTTTGGTTTTTGCCCTAAAGTGGGGCACAGGAGTGCATGTTTATAATTTTGGCTGCTAGGGAAACTGAGGCAGGAGGGTTCAGAATTTGAGGCTAGTCTAGGCTAATAACCAAAACTCTGTCTCAACATAAGAATAAAGAATTTGGGGGCGGGGAGGTGTAGATCAGGGTATGTATGTGGCTCTGTATCCTATCCCCAGCAACAACAGACTCAAAATACCACTGTTCCCAAATGTCATTTAAAGGAATAGGTTTTTAATCTTTTTTTTTTTTTGAGACAAAATCTTACTCTGTAGTTCAATATGGCCTTGAATTTGTGACATCCTCCTGCCTCAGCCTCCCAAGTGCTGGGATTAGAGGCCTAAATCAACAGGTCTACTGGCCTTGAATTTGTGACATCCTCCTGCCTCAGCCTCCCAAGATTGGGGACGTGAGTCAACAGGTCTACCTCCATCTTTTTTTCTTCTTAATTTGAATTTTGTGAATAAAACTGTTCTAAAACCAGAAGAGGCTTTTTCCTCTAGCATGGTGTGAACCCAACAGTTCTGTGCTTTTTTTCTGGGAATAAGAAAGTCAGATTTAACAATCTAGTTTCCATTGATTAGGCAGGGTTGGGTTTTTTTTGTACATTTAAATTATAAACACAGGGTGAAATTTAAAAATTTTAGTTTATTTGAAGCAAAATAGTGACAATGGATATTTTATTAAGGATAACCCTTTACTACTTAAAAACAAACAAACAACAACAAAAACCAAGACGTGTTGGAAATGACTTGATGTATCAAGATCGATGCTATTTTTACTCATCCAGAGAAACACTGCAGGTATCAGATCTTAGGTTGACAGCATGAGACCCTCACTTTAGTGGTTGCGGTGTCTTACACGACATTTTATTACTTTTGTTAGTTTGTCACAACCATGACTTCCTTGGAAGGTATCTTTGAGGTTTGCTTTTCATTTTTTTTCTTTTAAATGGCAATATTGGGGTGGGGGTGCTTCCTGTTTATATTTTCAAAATTAGGTCCACATGTTAACCTTCTCGTCAGGTCATGGTTTTACTTAAAACACACAAAGGCAAGCATCAGATGTCATGACTTTGTCTGACTCGTTATCCTGCTTCATGGAACAGCATCCCTGAGCTCAGTCCAAGACCCAGTTGGGAACACAAGGCATTCTTGAATCTTTTCCCATCTCTCTTTAAGGCGGAGCACTTTTGGAAGGAGCCTTAAAGCAGCCACAACAACAGAGGCACAGTTAGTGGAGAAATGGGGCTGTTACCAGGTGCCTGGAAGTCAGGACATGAAGTTAGAGTAGACATTGGTGCTCTACTATAGACCTCCGGGCAGCCGCTGTAGCAGCTTTCCTGATACACAGTATCATGAAGGATGAATTCAGACCCAAGGGAAGTACAACTCTAGTAGGAGATCTCTGAGAAGTCACCCTCAACTTAGTTTAGAGCTCTTCCTTGTTCCTCTGGGATGGTTGTCCCCCTGCCCCTCCCTCTAGATCAATGGTTCTCAACCTGTGGCGGGGGTCGTGACCCCTTTGGGGCAAACGAGCCTTTCGCAGGGGTTGCAGTTCAGATATCCTACATATCCGATATTTACACTACAATTCATAACAGTAGCAAAATTACAGTTATGAAGTAGCAATGAAATAATTTTATGGTTGGGGGTCACCATAACATGAAGAACTGTATTAAAGGGTTGAAGCATTAGGAATATTAAGAACCATTGCTCTAGGGCCTTGTGTAGCCTAGCCTGGCCTTGAACTCTGTAAGTATCCCAGGATGGCCTTGAACTTCTGATCCCCCTCCCCTCCACCCCAGCACTAGAATAACAAACTTACACCACCAGACCTGCTTTGACACCGCTGGAGGCCTTGAGGAATACTAAGTGAACACACTACCCATCAAGCTGTGTCCCCAGACCCCCTTCGTGGTTTTTCTAGAGCAAGTCACTGTGACTCTAAATGCTGGAGAGTTCTGTGGAGCCGTGGGGAGAAGGACAACATGGTGTTGTTTCTGTTTCCCCCTCTTCACTAACTTTCTTTTAAATAGCGTAATGACTAAATAGACTCAGAACCGACTCGGCTGCTGGCGTGTTTGCGGTTTCAAGGTAGTTTCTCTCTTCTGTATTTTCTTTTGGATCACAGTTCCAAAAGAAATAACACCTTGGCATGGAGCAGGGCTCTGCAGAGTGAAATTTGCCACGGAGTTAAGCCTCGTACCTTGACCTCCTGTTCCCTCCATACCAGTGTCCAAAGAAAAAGAGGTTTAAATTGGTCTCGCAAGGCATTTTCTTCTTTGGGTTTTAATTACAGTAATTACTCCCATTTCCCCTTGCATTGTGCCCTGAAGATGAAAAATCCAGGGACTGGCTGAGGGGCTGGTTGTTTCTTCCCACAGTCCTCTTGCTAACCCTACTAGCGCTTCCCTCTCCATTAATGCTTCCATTGCCTCTGGCGCTCTGAAGAGCCCTTTAAAAATTCTTTGCACATTTCTATTATGAAGAGAAATAGCTGCATATTCTCCGCACTCCTAGTTTTTTTGAAGTACTTGTACTGACTCATTTTAAAAACTATACTAAGACAGAGAGCATGGTTTGAGAGTAGTAATGAGATTCTCAGAAAACATGAAAACTTTCCTTTCTGACTGCTTATAGAAAGGTTGGGGAAGACAAGGGGAAATACATCAATGAGCCAATCAATTATTGTTATTTGTTGGGATTAATTTGGTGACTAATATTTTCAATGCCCATTGGCTAGTAGATATGAATTTGGCTTTACTCTGTAGTGATTAAAGGCAAACTTCAGGGTTTTCTGATAGTGCTTGTTTTTCCCTGACAGGGGATGTCTTTGCATATGGGGAACCAGGCCAAGGTTGCTAGTCATAGCCGCATGTGTGATTTGTATTAAAAATAATTGTTTGAGCCGGGCAGTGGTGTGGCGCACGCCTTTAATCCCAGCAGAGGTTGGCGGATCTCTGTGAGTTCTCAGCCAGCCTGGTCTACAGAGCTAGTTCCAGGAAAGGCTCCAAAGCTACAGAGAGAAACCCTGTCTTAAAAAAATTGTTGAAGGCCAGGTGTAGTGGCGCATCTTTAATCCTAGCGTTAGGGAGACAGAGCAAGGGGAGTCTGTGAGTTTGAATTCAGCCTGGTATATACTGTGAGTTCCAAGTAGCCAGAGCTATATAGTGAGATCCAGTCTCAAATGCTGTTGGTAATAATAATAATTATTATTATTTAATACTGTAGGTTACAGTATTGTATAACATAGTACAACAGGTAGATACACTAATTATATAGTAATTATTTTGTCATCCTTCAAGAAATAAACAGAAAATTAATTTAAAAGTTCTTCAACTTATGCCTAAACCCAGAACTGAATAAAATGTTCCAGTGCCGTAAATTCATAGAAAGGTTATGAGAATAATATCTAATGCTTACTGTTCATGTTCAGTGTGTCAGACAAACACTGTTAGAGGTGTGTGTGTGTGTGTAGGCTAGAGGTGAATTTCAGGTGTTAGCTTTTGAGACAGGGCTTCTCACTGGGACCTGGGGCTTACTGACTGGCTTTGGTTGTCATCCTTTCTCTACCGTCCCGAGGCTGGGGTTACAGATGAACACCACCATGCCCACTCTTTTATGTGGGTTCTAGGGATTGAACTCAGGACCTCATGTATATGTAGCAAGTGCTTTATACACTGAGTCACCCCCAGCTCCCTGTTGCCTTGTGTTTTATGGTCCTCGGAGGAATGGATATTATCTCGAGATAAAAGTGAAGAAATGACCACAGAGAAGTTAAGTAACTCATCCAAGGTCACACTGCTAGTAACCACAGGACTCGGGCTAAACCCTGACCTATCCTGAACCACTGCGCTCAGGGAGAGCAGACACCTGCATCTTTGGAATGGCACAGGTGCTGTCTTTAAGTTTGCTATTTCTTTATTTTCCATAGAAGAGTTCTAAGCTGCCCCTTCTGTCTCTGCATACAGACAGAAGGATGATTAATTAATGCTATGCTTACGGTAGTTTATGTGTGTTACCCCTCCTTACAGAGAACAGAGTTCTGGCTCTATTTATTTTCAGTTTTATTTTGAAGGGACTTAAGCTTCTATTCTTGTTTCACCAAAGCTTTTTAGAACTTTCAATTATAATTTTTTTTGAAATACAGCAATTTAAAAGTGTTACTTCTATGGAGTAACTTCTTTAAAAAAAAAAAAAAGGTTGTATATCTGTGTCTGTATATGCAGGTGAGAACAGGTGCCAAGGCAGAGAGGCTTTGGATTCCCTGAGTCTGGAGCTGTGAGCTACCTTGTGTGGGTGCTGGGAACTGAACTAGAGTCCACTGCAAGAGCAGTCTGTGCTCTCAATTGCTGAGCCGTCTCTCCAGCCTTTTGGGACATCATTTGAGGGAGCTGAATGAATTAATGTGTATTTAGACCAAAGGAAAGGCCGTTAGAAGTTCCCCAAGCTAGGACTTGGGTGTGACATTAAATCTTAGAGACAGAATTCCTGCCCCTAAAGGATGTGACATAAATTAGGGAGCTCAAGCCACAGTGGGGGACATCCGAATTCCCTAGGCAGTGCGGCTACTCCTCCTCAAACAAACAGAGGGTGTCAGCACCTGTGATTGCCACTGTCACCTTTGACCGGGGCTGAATTTTCTTTGAATGTTGACAAAAATTACATTGTCAGTGGAAAACCCTTAATGTGAGATGTGTGTAAGTCAGAATTTCCTCATGCTCTCTGCAGTGAGAGCCTGCAGCTCAAGCTGTTCTCTCCGTGTGTTTTCCCCCCTTTGTCTGATATGTTTGTAGAGCCTTCAAGCGGGGTTTTCCAACATTTTAGGTGAGAGTAAATTAGAAAGGCTATGAAACCTCATTCATGTCTAAAATGCAAAGCCTCTAGAAGGTAGAGCATGGTTTGGGGAAGTGTAGGATTTTAAAAGCCCGACCTAGGCCGCATGTCTTAAATCAACTACACTCATAGAATTTATTGGAGTATAGCAACGTGGTTGGAACAGAAAGGATCTTCAGGACACTTAATCTGTTAATACTAAACATTGGACTTTATCAGTCCTAAAATATGTGCAGGACAGCTACAGTTGTAAATAGTCAAAAGTGTTCTCTCAGAAATAATGTTACTGTTTCTTTGGCTGTTTTTATCTTTATTTTTTGAGGGAGCGCCTCACTGTGTAGTCCAGGCTGACCGTATACTCTCAGTGTAGCCTAGATTAGCCTCCAGCTTGTTGGAGGCCCAGCCCTCTACGTAAGCCACTACATTTCTCTTAGAGTCAAGCCAGTTATATATTTTGGTTTTGTTTAATATATTTTTGTGTGTGCTACTAGAAATTAAATCCAGAGATTTGTGCACATTAGACAAATTAAGTACTCTAACACTGAGTTACAGCCTCGGGCCCAGGTGGTGTTTTAGACTTGAGAAATATAGCAAACTTGAGAGTGGGCGGAATATACAGTTTTAACAGAATGGAGCCGTTTACCTTGGGGATAGTGTTTTAGGACTCTGTTTACAGTGAAAATCGGGCAGCATGAAGGCTTTCCAAACAGGCATACAATGCAAATGTCCCCTTATTTGACTTTTTCTGTGGCTGTTCTTTTAGTCTGTAACTAATGTATTTGGAAAATCTGAATGTGCTTGTATTGTCAAGATGAATTGATCGTGCAGGGAGTTTGAGTATCAGGTGCTAATACTCATTGTGTCGTAGCTCATGTCAGTTGCCCTCCTTCTAACTCTTGAAGACATCAAAACAAAATAGAAAACATCTGGCTTCCTGAATGACATGGCTGTAATTCACAAGCTGAACTGGTAATGAAGTGAGACCCTCTGATTTTGCAATACCAGGGCTGAACACGTAATGTTAACAGGATGGGCAATTAAGTAAGATAATCTACCACCACAGGACTTTGTGTTTTGCCACAGCAGTGTGCCACTTGTGGTTTTAAGTTTTATTTTATTTTTTAATATTTTGTGTGTGTGGTGCTGATAATTGAACCCATGGTTTTATGCATATAAGACAAGCATTCCAGCAACTGGACTATATTCCCAGCAATCAATTTTGTATGTATATTACCCAGAGATGAGACACACTGTGGATCTGTAGTGAGAGTGAGCCAGAAAAGCTGTGAAAATGAATGACATTTGAAGAAGACAAATGTAGATTTTATGAAATAATTTATAAAAGGAAAAAAATAAAGACAAATAGTAAAACAAAACAAAGCATTTATACTCCAAGTGTTAGAAATAAAAATGACAGAATAAGAAAAAAATGATGCCTTCATTATAGGGTTATAGATTAATATTGATGATGTCTATATCATATAAATAATAAGGAAGAGATGGACCCTAAAGAGGAAGTGGGACAAAAGAAAAACATGGCCAATGTGACACTCAAATAAAAACATAAGCAGGGGATTGGGGGAGACAGAAGGGCTGGGGGGGGAGGGACTGAGAGAAGAGACAGGAGGGGAACTGCAGTCAGGATGTAAAATAAATAAATTAATTAAATTTTAAAAAATAAACTTTTTTGAGTTAGATTTACAAGAACTAATAATATTGCAAAAATACAGTGTTTGGGGATAAGGGGACCTGGCACCTTTGGTGTTTCGTCCCTCGCATCTCTGTTTACACAATGTAATGTCAGTTGGCTGTTTCAAATCATGTCATAAAACAATATTTAATGACTACATAAAGTTCATAATACATTATTAAGTGAAAAAAATCATAATATAAAACAATTTTATACATCCAATTTTACTTAGAAAAAAACCACAAAACTCCTGAAAGTGACTTCTGGGTTGTAGGACTTCAGAGCTAGGCAGGGCATTTTCAAGTCTCCCATCCCTCAGTAACAGAGGGATAATAACAAACAGTGTTTTCGTGTGGCTTGTTTTTACAAATGGCTTTTCTGTGTTGACTCATCTTAGAATATACCACTTGTTTTTGTTTTCAGCTCTGAGGAGCAGCAAAGCGAGTAGTGACGCCTCTGCTAAATGTCTGTCGGCTGCAGTGTGCACGGCGTTTTGTTGCTGCTGCTGTCGAAGGGCTCTATTTAAATCATCTTTGTTGTATTCGATATTTTCAGAATTACCATGAGCTTGAGGACAGAGTTTGCTGCTGTTCTTGGTGAAATGACCTGCGTTTTTAGGTAGGGACGGATGGATCGTACTGGTTCGTAAATATAATAAATGATACTGTTTCATCCATGCATGTGTCTTCCCAAGCCAGCACTCATTTAATGCTGAGGACGCGTGTTTGTAGTCTCGTGTGATATTCCTATTGTTCTGCATTCCCCTCCTAGTGCCCTCCCGTCAGGACGACACCTGTGAGAGAGCAGGCCAGTACCTGAGGCTTGTGTGCTCCCTTAATTGAACCCACACTGATTTCTTTGTGACTTTGTGTATAAAGACAGTTTTTAACATTTTGAAAAATTACAGAAGAGAGCTAAAAATATGTCGCAAGGTGACGTTGCCGAAGGGTTCCGGAGCACGGCTGTGTCGGGCTGGTCACCACGGAGCGAGTACGGTGACAACTGTATGGAAACGCCTTCGAACCCAGCGGTCTCTTGATGTCACTCACAGTGACTGGAAGATGGCCCTCCCTTGGGTTATGCTTTATAATATACTCTAATGGAATTTGCCATACTAGAATTTTATTTTAATCCAATTTGGGCAATAATAAAATAAATCACATTCATTCCTTTTAGTGCTTTTCAGATCTAAACCTATGATAATTAAAATACATGAAAACAAATATCCTTATGCGTTGAAGACTCAGATTGCCTTTTTTTTTTTTTTTTAAGGTAGGATCTTTCTATATAGCTCTGGTTGGCCTGAAATTTGCTATGTAGACTAGACTGGCCCCCAACTTCACGGAGACATTTTTAAAATTCATATAAATTTGGGCTCTTAATCTTGACATCACATATTTTACTGGTTTTAAAACGACTCTCAATGAGTTTCATTGTGAGAAATGAATCTGATAACTAAAGGGGAAATTTTGTTACCAGTAAATTGTAGAGTATATTTTAAAATTAATATAAAAATGATGTGTCTCTTTCGCCATTTAGAACCAACTACTTGATTGTGACCTAGTATTTATTTTAAACTTAAATGGCAAGACTTTTTCCCAAGTCTGTACATTTAATCTCCAATAAAGGAGTTCAAATGTACATAAAATTCAAGAGACAATTAAAAAACAAAACCACAAACCCTAATTTGGAGGCAGGTCATGGCGGCGCATGCTTTTAATCCCAGCACACTGGAGACAGAGGCAGGAAGATCAGTGTGAGTCCAAGTCCAACCTGGTGTGCATAGTGCTCTCCAGGCCAAGTAAGGAGTGAAATCCTGTCTCAAAAAGATGAGATGGGGTGGGGAGGGAGATGGCACTTTAGAGCCGGCTCAGCAGTGACAAGCCCTGGCTGCTCTTCTAAAGGACCCATGTTTGGTTCCCAGCACGCACATGGCAGCTCACAAACTGGTCTGTAACTCCAGTTCCAAGGGATCCGTTGTCCTCTTCTGGTCTCTATGGGAATTGCATGCACTTAGTGTGTAGACAAAACACCCATACACAAAAAAAATTAACATATATATATACAATTTCTAAAAAACAAAGCCTAGTTTGGGAAGATAATGATAAAATTTTCTTTAGACCTCTTAGTCTACTTTTTGTCTCTTAGTTGCTATTGACCTTTTGAGGGTATCTATGTTTGCATATGTGTGTACAGTGCTTATAAAGTAAGTAAAGAAATTTATCCCTAAAGTTTTTGTTAATTGTGTTGTCAGGCAAGGTACGACCTAGTTGGAACCAAGTTAATGTTTGTGACCAGTGAATGAATGGGCTGTGTAATCACATTTGCTTTTCAAGGTCAAGGTAGACAAGTTGACTATACAACCCAAAGGTTTCAACTATTTGAGAACCAGGAAGGGGTTTCAAGATTCTAATGAAACACTTTTAATTGCCTGTTCCAGTAAAATATACAGGAAAATTTAGCCTGTGTGACTCAGGTTAGGATCTAATGAACAGCTAACAGCTAAGGGAGTATAAGAAGCAGTGATGGTGGCCCAAACGTATGCTTAAAATAAACCTCCAATTTGGTGTTACTTAAGAGATGTGTGTCCCTGGAAAAGCCTACAAATATCAGTGTTCAGCATTTTAGAGGTTTGTATTCCGTTGTGTATCTCTGTCATGTTAATATTTAACCCACTAATAAATGACACAATAAATAATAATTAATAGACTGTTATGTTGTTTCTAGTTTTTTAATTTGATGAGCGCTGAGGTGGAGACTTAGCTTAAGTGGATTTTTTTTCCATCTCCATGGACTATTCTCTTACTGAAAGTTCTAGAGTGGAGCTGCTGAGTCGTTTGCATAAATAGTGACAAATTTCTCGAGAAACTAGCCCAGTCCATTAGCTGATACATTGCCAAGGAGTCTCCATCTCTCTAACTGAGCTCCAGTGCCTCTGAGGCTCTGCTGGGCTTACGTACTTGTTTGCATCTGCATCATTTTGGTTTCTGGCAAAGTTGGACCTCGCTTCCCAGAGTCCACTGCCCACATTTTCCCTTTTTGTAGCTATCATCTAATGAAACTATTCCCAGTGTTCTTTTTATTTTATACATATGTATTTCTCTTACAGCTTTCTTTTTTGGCATTTAACTTTGTGTAAAATGCTAAAATATTATATAGTCTAGTTAAATTCTTCCAGCCTGGTTGTGAAGACATGCCTATTAAAGAAATCCCTGCCAAAATATTATAAAACTTTACATTTGCATTAAAAATATTTGGAGGGGGTGAGATGGCAGGTAAAAGTGACTGTCACAAAGTCCTGTATACCTGAGTTCCATCCCACGTGAAGGTAGAAAGAGGGAGCAGACTCTGAGGGCTGACTTCCACATGCATCCCATAGCATGTGTGTGCCCACACATGTGCGCATAATACAAGAATGTATTCATTCTTTATGAGGGACTGGAGAGATCATTGATGAACAGCATAGACTGTTCTTGCAGAGTTCAGTTCCCAGCAGCCATGTCAGGTGGTTCCCAACTCCAGCTCCAGGGGGATCCGATGCCTGTGGTCTCAGCAGGCATCTGTACTCACGTGTGCAAACCCCCCATAATTAGAACTAAAATAATATTGAAACATTTTTTCTACTTTTTTCAGTTACTATATGAGAAGTGAGAGAAAATTGGTAGTTTTTTCTTAGTGATAATGACTAGTAAATATGTATATGTACGTATTTCATATAAATAATTATTTTTTGAGACAGGATCCCACTATAGAGCCCTGGCTGGCCTATAACTCTCTTGTAGACTAGACCAGGCTGGCCTTGAACCCACAGAGACTAGCCTGGGCTATGTAGCAAGGCTCTATCTCAATATCTCAAAAAAGTGGTTTGTGTTTGCTTTTTTTTTTTGCTAGATCATTAGAGATCTATAGAGACTGTGCAACAGAACAGTAATTTTTAAAAATAGTACTTGCACTTTGAACTCAAAACACTGTGATTTCCTTCTAACTTTTCAGTAAATACAGGAAAACCTCTCCAGAATATGTGAAACATAGACTGCATGTCAGTGTTGCGGCGAGGTGTTTGAGCTAGAAAACTGCAGGCGTGGAGCGCATGGGGCAGAAAGTGTCTATGGCCTGCACTAGCACTGTCTCCCACAGAGAGGGGAGAAGGGCGCGTGCAGCCAGGGTAATTGTTCAGTAGCCGTCATTCTAAATGGGAGGACAGCAGAATCAGGCGCAGTTGCTTTCAGGCTGGTCTGAGCAGTGCACATCTGTAATCCTGGCATTCAAGAGACTGAGGCAGGAGGATCATTGCCAGTTTGAAAGCCAGCAAGCACAACAGAGTGAGATGGTTTCTCAAAACACACACACACACACACACACACACACACACACACACACACACACACACACACACACTAGCATGTAACCAAAAATATAAAAAAATGTTCAACATGTAATCAATATGAAAATTATTGTGAGATATTTTACATTCCACTTTTTGTACTTAGTTTAGAAATTGTGTTTTATCCTTATATAACATCTCAATTGAGATATAAAATTTTTACCAGAAGTGATTAAACTATTCAGATCACTTTCTTTTAAAGTTTTTTTTTTAAGGCTTTCTCTCTGTATCCCTGGCTGTCCTGGACCTGGCTTTGTAGATCAGGCTGGCCTTGAGCTCACAGAGATCCGCCTGCCTGTGTCTCCCAAGTGCTGGGATTAAAGGCGTGCACCACCATGCCTCTCTAGATTTCATAAAAATTTTATTTGATGAAGTAGATCTACATATTCACCCAATTTATTCCAAACATACACTAAGGTTTTTCCAATAACTAAACTGAACATGAGTTTGGGTGTTTTTTGTTTGTTTATTTTTTGTTTTTCGAGACAAGGTTTCTCTGTAGCTTTGGAGCCTGTCCTGGACCTAGCTCTCTAGACCAGGCTGTCCTCGAACTCACAGAGATCTGCCTGCCTCTGCCTCACAAGTGCTGGAATTAAAGGTGTGCGCCACCACCACCCGGCCTGGGGTTTGGTTTGTTTTGTTTTGTTTTGTTTTTAGTTTATTGTGGTCGAAATGGGAGGATGTTACCCTAAGGTCTCATGTAGCCCAGGCTAGCGTAGAACTCCCTGTGTAGCTAAGGATGACCTTGAACTCTTGATCTTCCTACTTTTTGAGCACTAGGATCACAGACATGGTTTCCTAATTAAAATGAAATTTAAAAATCAGTTCCTCAGGTTGAAGTGCTCAGTGGGCACATGTGGCTCGGGACCTGCCACTGTGGACAGGGCGGCGGTAAAGCCTGCTGAAGAAGTACAGCAGCCCCTTTTACCTGAGGGTCCGCTCTCCTGAGATTTCTGTTCCCCACAGTCACCTGTCGTCTACCTTCAGACGTCTTGAACTTCACACTGTCCTCAGGATCACGAGATCTCACACCAGGCTGTTGTGTCCACCTGGACCTGACTCATCCTGCATCCAGAGTATCTATGACAACATGCCACCTGCAGGCTAGTCACTGGGAGCCATCAAATCAAGTCTGAAAGTATCTCCCTACTTGCATTTAGCAAGCCATTCACGGTAGATTCATGTGTCTCCTGTGCCTACACCGGTCACATCATCTCATCCCATGGATGACCTTACATGAGACGGTGAGCACAGTACAGGAGCTCAGAGAGGACTCATCTAACTTTCATAACTCATTGTTACAATTGTTCTAGCTCATTAGTTATTATTGGTTTCTATTGGCGTGATAGAACCTCATGCCCAAAAGCACCTCGGGGAGGAAAGGATTTATTTCGGCTTATAGTTCTGCATCACCATCCATAGTCAAAGGAAGTCAGGGCAGGAAGCTGGAGGCAGGAACTGACACAGAGGATGTGGAGAAACACTGTGCACTGACTTGTCCTCCATGATTTGCTCAACCTGCTTTCATATACATCCCAGGACCACCTGCCCAGGGGTGGTACCACCCACAATGGGCAGGGCCCTCCCACAGCAATCTCTAATTAAGAAATGCCCCCACAGGCTTACATACAAGCTATTTTTTTATTTTTTGAGACCGGATTTCTTTTCCCTAGCTGTTCTGGAACTCACTTTGTAGACCAGGTTGGCCTTGATCTGAAAGAGATCCTCCTGCCTCTGCATCCTGAGTGTTGGTATTAAAGGCACGTGCCTGGCTTACCTACAAGCTGTTCTTATGGATGTAACTTGACCTTATAGTTTGATGGTAAACTAGTGAGGACAATTGATGATTTCTTAATGTGCCTAATATATCAATTAAATGTAGCCATTGGGGTGTGTGTATAGTGAAAATACCCAATGGGATATGTGCATTATAGGGTGTGGCCCTGAGATCTTAGTCATCCCCTGGAGTCTTGGAGTGCATCTCCCGAGGATAAGGGATTGCTGACTGTAAGATGAAATACAGATTGCCTCCTGCCTCGTGGCATCTGTCTCACAAACAGTAGGTGCATAAAAGGACTCTTGTCCTTTGGGACTGGAGGCACTGCTGTCTAAGGGGCATCAACTCTCACCTCAAAACACATGGACACCCCCAGCTAAACTCTGGTTTAGAAGCTGTCCACATTATGTGGAAGCCCTGTGCCCATCCTCCAAGCTACTGCTATTAGCCCTCTTCTGCATGTGTAGGTGAGCACACGTGTATGTGAGTGTGTGTGTGCATGTTCGTTAGTATATATGTGTATGTGTAGGCCAGAGTCAATGTCAGGTGTCCTCGTTGCTCTCCACCTTATTTTTTTAGACAGGGTCTCTCCTGAACCTGGAGCTCACCAATCTTGTTGGACTAGCAGGCCAGCGAGCCCCAGTGATCCTCCTGCCTCTGCCTCTCCAGGGCAGGGACCAACGACAGGCATGTGCCTCCATGTCCAGCTTTTCCTGTGGATGCTGGGGACAGACCTCAGCTTCGTGTGTCTGCACAGTGTTTCCCCAGCTCTGGGTCCTTCCCCTTTCTTAGGAGCAGAAAAGCTGAGTTAGTGTGGGGAAGGGGAACACTGGTGTGGGCAGTCCTCTATATTTCCAGCATTCATGTCCACATGTCCTAGTACTTTGTCCTCTAGAAGCAAAACTCTTGGGCATGATGGCACACACCTCTTCTCCTGGTTCTGGGAGACAGACTAGAGAGTCATGAGTTAAGGCTAGCCACATGGGATAACGTGAGTTCCAGTGAAAGCCTGTCTGTAAACAAACAAACAAGGGGCAGGCAAGAGGGCTCAGCAAGTAAAAGCCTTCACCACCAAGCCGGCCAAGCTGAGTTTGATCCCCAGAGCCCACATAGTGGAAGGAGTGAACCTAGTCCTAAAATTAACCACTGACCTCCACACACGTGCTGTGGGACAGATGCACCCCTACCCTGAGAGATTTTTAAAATGTAAAATAAAATAAAAAGTGTCAAGAGTAAATGGGGCTTTGCCAGTTTGTGAGCAACGGCGGTTCACTGGGCTTTCCTCTAGGAATCCCCCATCTTCTGTTTATAACATGTCGGTGGGGGAAACGCTCCGTGTTCCAGAGAGCATATGTGTGGATGAATGTGGAGTGTGGTTCCATCTGTAAGGAGACTGACAGGGGGGGGCAGGGGAACACAGGGGACAGGTGATTCTATTGAAGCGCTGAGCAGGGTGTGTTCCTTCAACCTGCTGTCTCTAGCTGTCTACAAGCCTTCACACTCTGAGATTGAAACAGCCATCCTGTTTCAGGTGTACCCCGATCTCAAATCGCCTTTAAGCAGCTGGGGGTTTTGCTATTTTTGTTTCGTTACAGGATGTGTATCGTACATTGTTTTGGTTTGGTTTCTTGCTTGTGTTTGTGAAACTGAGTTTGCTGAGAAAAACAAAATCATGCTCGTGTTTTGAACTCAGCTTCAATTAATGATAGACACAAAGTTGATGCTTAAGGGGCTGGCAAGATGGTTCAGCCAGTAAAAGGTGCTCGCTGATGAAGTGTGGAGACCAGAGTTCCATCCCTGAAACCCATATGAAGGTAGAAGGAGAGCACTAACTCCCACAGTTGTCCTCTGACGGCCACAAGTGTGCTATGGCCCAGGCATCCTCACACCCATCACGTATATACCCAGTAATAAAAGTTCATGCCGTAAAAGTTCATGTCTGAAACTTGACATCTAGTTACAGATGAAGAATTATTTTTCTCTAGTTATCTCGCCCATGGTTGCTTTAGTCTGGGGAGCAACTGAGGGGAAGGCTGTAATTTCCAGTTCTCTCCAGATGGGGTGACAGGCAGTGGCCTCTGAGATAGTTGCTGTCTCCAGGCAGGTATGAGGACCCAACCAGAGAGCTTCAGAGCCCACTGCAGAGACATGCTGGTGCCTGGGTGGTGCCTGAGCCCTACCTTCTCCATCTCTCAGCCCCCCTCCTGCTTGGCATAGTTGTTTTAATTTTGTTTTTGAGATTGAGTCTCACTATACAACTCAAGCTTACCCTGAACCTGTGAACTTTTTTTCTGCCTCTGCCTCCCAAGTCCTGGGGTTGCAGGTATGTACCTCCAATCTGGACCTACGTTGTTTATCCTAACCATTTTTTTTTTTAGATTCCCTCAGTCTGAAAGGCTCTTCTGAAGAAATGGATAGAACTCACGTGTCACTTTGACTGTGGCCTCGTACCTAAGCTAAATGTGTTGGCCATTATAGTGTCAAATAAAATTCTCATTAGCTTTTACTACAAGGTAAGATTTAAGCTGCTGTTTATTTTAATATGGTGCCAAAGTAAGTCATCATAATATTGGAAATATCTTGATGCAATGTAGTAAATGTGATTTATTCCTCCATAAGAAATGAAGGATGGGCAGGGTGGTGATGGAGCGCCCCTTTAATCCCAGCACGTGGGAGGCAGAGGCAGGTTGATCTCTGAGTTTCAGGATAGCCAGGGCTACACAGAGAAACTCTATCTTGAAAAAAAGAAAAAAAATGAGGGGTATAACTGGAGAGATGGCTCAGCTGGCAAAGGCGCCTGCTCCCAAGCTTCTCTCCCTGAGTTCAAGCCCCAGAACCCACATCAGGTAGAAAAGCAACCAAACTCTCTCTAGTTTTCTGCAGACTTCACATGGGTGCTGTGGCATGGTCACTCCCCAGACACAAACAAAAAAATAAAATAGTACTAAATAACAAGGGATGATTTCCACAAATGGGAAAAACACCTTCTAAATTTATTATCACAGCATAATTTAGATTAGTAAACTTCCTTAAAGGTGGAAATGTAAAAGCCTCTGTGAAACTTGTCATGGTCCAAGATAGCTGGTTTCTTTTGTGTTAAAGTTTATTGTGTTGATTCCACAGCAGTATTGAATTAAGAAACAAGTAGTTATTTTCAAATAGCCCACGTATTTTTGTTACATGCATGCTTTCAGCGTGATGACGCTTGCTGTGTTAGTATACCAGCGTTTGACCTGCATCTTATTCTGTGAGGAGAAGAAACTGCCTGCCACCTTGCATGGAGGACCTTCAGTCCCGTGGGATTTAATGCCATGCTTGGTATTTCTGTACTTTATGGACATTAACCCGAAGATCCTCTTTGAAAGAGGATTTGGTTTGATTGTGACAAATTCTCCCGTTAGTAAAACTGCATCATAGAAAAGGGCTGGACACATTCTCCCCCGTGCTGTCCTTGCCTGACCCCATTTTGTTTGGCACAGAAAGATGATCATCTTTTGGCAGTGGTGGGCAGATGTCCTGATTTTATCGGAAATTGCTTTCACACATTTGAGGCTTCCCAAAAGTCAGGAATCCCTATTGATCTGATGTTTTTGACAGATTTTTGAAATTATTTTTTAAATACTGGTTTGGATACACACACTATATTGCTCATTCATAAAATTTTACAATCAGGTGGTATATTCTCCCCCCCCATAGAAATAGAAGAAAATGGAAAACAAAACCAGGAAATATAGCAGAGGCACAATTGAAGTATGTGTAACAACTTCCAAGAATTTAATATGGGATTCTGGAGTCCAAGTCACGGTGTTGGTATCTAGAACTGAGTCCACTGGCATGTCATGGAAGCCCAACTAATGCTCGCTGTTTCTGTGAGAGGTTTGCTGCAGTCCTGTCTACTGATGGCATGCAGATGCTCGTCTGGGATGGGTCACCACTGATTGATGGTGGGAAACCTTGATTCCATTTATTCCCCGTCAATCTCAGCATAGCTGGGATATCCAGAGAGCGTCAACTCTGAGGAAGACTTGCCCATTTCTCTGGAAGAAAGGAAAGAGACAGAAATGCACTTGGCTTACTTTGCATTTCAGTGTTAAAGCTGGGAGGAGTGTGTGTTTATTAAATAAATGTTGCCTTGATTTAAAAATTGTAAAAACACTTAATAAAACATGCTTTTAATTTTTTATTTTTTGGCAGAGCCAAGGAGACTGTGCTCTGTACTGGGCACGGGACCCAAGGCCTCCATGTGCGAGCGAGCAGTCACCACGTTTCCACACCCCCACCCCGACTTTAACCATTTTTCAAGTGTATAGTTCAGTGGCACTAAGGACACACACGTTGTGCAATCACCCTGTCATCTAAAACAAAAACTGTTCGTTAAAGAATAACTCTCCATCTGCCCCTCACCCCAGCCGCCACCCATCTGCCGTCTGCATGAATTGGACTCTCGCGTGTACCTCACAGGAGTGGACTTAAACAGTAATTGTCTCTTTGTCCCTGCCACCCTCTCCTCCCTCCCTGGAGACCTGGCAGTCCTCTCCTCCCTGGGAGTCTGCCCAGACGCAGGCAGTGATGCATACACAGTAAGGATCCAGACACAAGTTAAGGCGACAGTTTGTGGCATACCACTAGGGGTATTAAGCCTTTGAAGATGGGATTCCTAATCAGGATGTCTGCAGGCTTATCTCCTCCAAGTCTTGCTGCTAAGCCTGCACTGACAGTAATGTGGGAGATTAATCTTTCTCCATGTTTCATAAAACAAATTGTTCTTCTTTAAACTTGATTATGGACTGGAAAATTACTGGTACATTGATGTAATTGCTCATACAGATATTTAGACATTCTCTACACGGGGGGCTCAGCCGCAGGAGAGGCTCTGATGGCGGCTCCACTCTGAAGTCACATGGCTATGCTTGTTGTCTCCCCCATTTTTATTCTATTTTCTTTCTTCCCTTCCCTCCCCTTTTCTATCCCTCCTTTTCCCTCCCTTCTTTCCTTCCCTTCTTCTTCTTCATCATTCCCATTTTGAAGTAGTTGGTACAGAGACAATCTGACCCTATGAGTTCAAATAGAAATGAACTTGGCCATAGCTCTCTGTAGCCCACCTTAAAGGAGAGAGAAGTGGAACATTCTGAACATGAAAACAAAGGCAGGAATATCTATAATGGTTTCAAAAGACAGGAAGTACTTGTTGAAATAAGAGATATGTATATTGACATGGTTGGTAGGAACATGGAGAGAAGAAGAGATGGCCTCAGAAAATGATCTGAAAAGCTAGCTGTGTGCCAAATGTGATAACCCCAGCACTCAGGGATGGAGGTAGGAGGGTCAGGAGGTCAAAACCAGCCTTCCGTACATAGCACGTTATACACCACTCTGTGCTACATGAGACCCTGACTCAGAAAAGAAAGAACAATATCTGACTTTTGCTTTCAGAGAGAATCTTGTTTTCTTTGGTGCTGGGAATGGAGCTCAGAGCCTTGTGCTGGCTAGGCAGGTGCTCCACCACTGGGAATCAGAATCAGTCCTGAACTTGTGTGTGTGTGTGTGCATGCATGTGTATGTACATGTGTTTGGGTACAGGTGCATGTGTGTGTACTCATGCATGTGTGTGTGTGTGTGCTCTTGAGTGCATGTGTGGATGCCAGAGGTCAACCCCAGCTGTTCCTCAGGAGCTATCCACCTTTTTTCTTCTTCTTTCCGTGTTCCTGTGTGTGTGTGTGTGTATGTGTATGAATTTGTATATGTATGTTTATATTATGTGTATATAAGACCTGAGGTTAATGTCAAGAATCATCCTTGATTGTTCTTCTGCCTTAACCACAGAGACAGGATCTCTCAGTTAAACCCAGAGCTTGCAGATATAGCTTGTCTCGCTGGCCAGCTCCCAGGGCTAGAATGACAGGTGGCCCTTATGCCCACTGAACTAAATGGACTAAATACTAATTTATGTAAGTTCTGGGGATTTGAACTCAGGTTCTCACTTTTGTGTGACAAACACTAACCATTGAGTCAGCTCCCAGTTCCCATCTTGTTTATTGAGACAGAGTCTCTCAGTGGCACTGATCAGGCTAGGCTGGCTGACCACAAAGCCTCAGGGGCCCACCTGTGTCCACCCGAGCGCCCAGGGCTGGCATTGTAAGCATGGCTTTTTACATGGATGCTGGGAATTGAACTCAGGTCCTTGTGCTTGTGCAGTGAACACTTTTGAGCAGGAAGCTATCTCCTCAGCCTGGGGCTCTGAACTCTTTTTCTTCAGATCTATTTAATTGTATATGTACACATGGTTTTTACCCAAATATTTGTATGTGTACCTGGTGCCCATGGAGGTCAGAAGGGGGTATGGGATCCCTGGAACTGGAGTTAAGATGGTTGTGAGCCAGTAAGTAGATGCTGAGAATTGAACCCAGGTCCTCTGCAAGAGCAATGAGTGTTCTGGACCACTGAGCCATCTGTTCAGCCCCTGGCTCTGAAATCTTAAAGCACTGAACTGAACTTAAAGTACCCTGGTGCTTTCTTCCCCGTGCCCTTTGCTCATTTGCGTCAGGTGAATCCCTACTGCTTCCCTTAACTCCTTTTCTCAACCTGTAAAACATGAGGTCAGCAGTTTAATCCAGAGCCATAAATGTTTAAACTGAAGCCAATAGAATGTGAAAAGCACTTTTAGAATTCCATATTTGTGGTGTGTACAAACACAGGTACTAATGTACCAGAGACGGAGAACCCAAAGGTGAAGACTTTACCCCGAGCTCAGGTCATCCTGGAAAGGTGACAGCAGTGCTGAACTCAATGGTACTGGTACCCTGGGAGCATCCTCCCACCCTTCCTGTTTAAAGAGGAACTGGCATCTATAGCCGTTATTGCCCCACCCCCACTTCTCCCAGATTTAGATTGACTGTGTGTATAAAGTTTACCAGCCACAGTGGGTTCTGTTTCCCATCCTTGTTATAGGGCCTTCTTTCAGTTCAATATGCTTTTACTGGCACTTCCTTTGGTGTTCTTTACAGCAGCAGCTAATTAGTGACAGCTTTTGAGCAAGCAGCTTGTCATTTTTGGCAGGGACAGGGAACATCCATAGCTAAGTTTATCATGCTCTATGAAAATACATCTCACATTTGAAAATCGTCTGTAGTCAAAGGTGGCTGTTTCTACTGAAATATCATCTTGAGTTGGCATTGACAGTTGAAGAACTCTCAGGAGATTAAAAAGTAACATAGGTTCTGTGTGTGTTGCTGACGTTGGGAGCCCTGAGTCACCCTCCTAACCTTACCCTGCATTGGGGATGTCAGACCACATCATGTTGTTTTGACATAGTGATAAATCTTTCTAGGTGGCATTTAGTGGCAAACATGGCAACTGAAGGAGTGTGCTGTTGCTGTTGGTGAGCCCTGTCCCTTCCATTTATACTCAGCTTTTTTCCTGCAATGTCGTTAAAGGAAACAGTGTCGTTTGCATGGAAATGAAGGGGCTTTTTTTTTTTTTGAACTTCAAGCTCAGACCAGGGTTGTCACAGCCCTATGTCATTCTTCTCTTTGGAGTCACTGTAGTGAGGACTGAGCTCTATTTTACAAGCTTGTCACGATATTTATGGATGGTTCAGCTGTTGATTAACACCATCCATGAGTCAAAACCTCCGTCACGGTTTCTATAAAATGTGATTCACTCCCGTTACTTCTGTAATAAGGATTCAAATAATGTGTTAAAAATAACTCATTGACTGAAATAATTGGCCCACCATCTATTTCTCCCAATTTGGTTCCCTTTGTGACATGGAGATCCACTGAAATTATATGTAATACTTGATTACCAAATACCTACCATGTACCAAGCAGAGCATAAGTTAAGTTGTAACTCTACAGAGGTAATGCAGTCTGTCCTTTAATAATGAGATGATCAAACTGATAAAAGACACAGCACACAGGTATTGTCGTGGTTCTGTTTCTCACTAAGGTGTGAAAGTATAAAAGGGACCTTCTTAGGAGCTTTGGGATTGCCAGGTGTCCTTGTCCTTGATGTCCCCCTTGACATGTCACACATATGGTAAAATGGAAGTTCTCTTCCATTGCCTACTTCTTTGTAGCATGGCATGGTGAACTCTGAGGATTCCTGGCACTCACCTAACATTTAGAGCACACTGAGGTAGCAACATAGATATTGCTACATCTTCCAATTAGTATTTCCGAGCACAGGAACTTACTTCAGTAAATGAATGCTGTTGTGACCAGGTTCCCTGGTGACACCCAGCTTCAACCTCCTCTACCAGCCCTCCTATTCTGCCCCCTGGGGTGGTTGATGGGTTGTTTTCCCATGGGTGTGAGTGACATTATTTCTTTAAGAAAGCCAGAGTTTAGCAAGACCCATGATTAGTGTTGCTGATGAAGAAACAGCACAGCTGGCATCCTAATTGCTTTGATTGGTTGATGTTTATGTTTTGTCTGCATGTATATCTGTGTGAGGGTATCAAATCCCCTGGAATTGGAGTTACAGACAGTTGTGAGCTTCCATGTGGATTCTGGGAATTGAATCTGGGTTCTTTGGAAGAGCAGAAGTACTCTTAACCACTGAGCCATCTCCTGCCCCATCCTAACTGCTTCTTACAAGACACACCTCATTGGGAGGGGGCATGCCTTTAATCCCAGCATTCAGGAGGCAGACGCAGGTGGATCTCTGTGAGTTTGAGGCCAGCCTGGTCTACAAGAGCTAGTTCCAGGACAGGTTCCAAAGCTACAGTGAAACCTTGTCTCAAAAAACCAAAAAAAAAAAAAAAAAGAAAAGAAAAAGACACACCATATTGCCCATTCCAACCATGAGTGTCAGGGCTGAGGTTCACTCCCAGGATGGTCCTTCTCTTGCTCCTCTTTCCAACCTCAAGCTTTTAGCTAACTTCTGATTGGTTCAGAGTGATGAAGATAACCACCAAGCCCTCCTATGGCTTCCTCTGGTTGTGCTTGAAGGCTTCCAGAAGGATTCTGATTTAAAGCTTTCTTTTAAGCCGGGTGGTGGCAGAGGCAGAGGCAGGCAGATCTCTGAGTTCGAGGCCAGCCTGGTCTACAGAGCGAGTTCCAGGACAGCCAGGACTACACAGAGAAACCCAGTATGAAGAAAAGTGGGGGTGGGGGTGGGAGGGTGCCTTTCTTTGGGGTTGTGTCTGTTTGGAAGTTGCACTCCGTAATAATTTCTTCTGCAGCTTCTAGCCTAAGGCAGCCGCAGAATAGAGGTGTGCTTCAGAAAGAGCTACTTTGGCTAAATGAAGATTTTTAACTTAAAAAATCCTTTGTGTATGTGTGTCCATGCATATATATGTACATCACAGCATACATGTGGATGTCAAAGAACAACTGCTAGAACACACTGTTCCCTGTTCCCACCATGTGGGTCCCAGGAATCAAAATCAGGTTGTCAGGATTGACAGTGAGGGCCTTCACCCACTGACTCATCTCAGTGACCATTAATTAAGCGAAGATTTTTAATAAGCAAAGTGGTATGGCTGGGCTCTTTGAAGATGTGAAGCCTCTTCAGGCCGTTGAGAGTCCCTAACTCTTAAGCTTGTTGCCTCATCTGTAACACAGTGACACTGCTTGAGAGCCCCGAGCTTCAGGTATCCTCGTGAGACTTAACCGGGGCACATGCCGAGTACGCAGGTGTGCATGGTGTGTGGCGACAGCTTTGTTATCATTCCTTCTGCCTCTCTGACAGTGTTGCTCCTGGATCCCCTTCTCTGCTGCACGCCAGCCCCTGCTGTGAAGCAGCTAGAGGAGAGGAAATTAAGTAGCTTACTTTGTGTCAACATGAAATAGTTTCCAGCATGTAGCTTAATTTAGCCTATGTAACAAGGTTTTTTCACCCCGGGAGCCCTCAGTTGTCTTCATCTCCTGCCCAGTGTTCTGAGGCTGGGGTTAAGCATGCCGGATCATCAAAGCTGGGCTTCTGTAGAAGAGCGCCTCCCACGAAGAGGCTGGTGTCTCTGTTGCCACCACAACCTGAAGGAGAGTAGTTAGAAACCACACGGAGCCGATGGTATGCTATGTGAGCCTGTCAGCGGGACTCATCACGTATTTTCTCTTTTCCTGTGTGTGTGTGTGTGTGTGTGTGTGTGTGTGTGTGTGTGTGTGTGTGTGTGTGTGTGTGTGTTTGTGTGTGTTTATGTGCGTGGAGGTCAGAAGACAATTTGATGTGTCGTTCCTCAGACACCTTCCCTGTTTGTCAGGGTATCTCACTGGCCTGAAATCAAAGTAGGCTATATTATCTGGCCAGCAACCCTGTGTCTGCCGTCTTGCCATTGCAAGAATTAGAAACATTCACGACTGTGGGTTCTAGGGATTTGAACTCAGGTCTAACCAAGTTCTTTACCAACTGAGCTATCTCCCCAGTCTAGCCCATCACATTTTCTTGGAAGACATATGTAGATAGTTAAGGGCAAGAACTGATCTGACTGAGCAAACCTTTAAAACCTTCATTTTTCTTCCTTCTCCTCTCTTGTACTTGAAAGGATCTCATGTTGCATGCAGCCTCTACTCTCAGAAGGTGTGTGTCATTCTCTGTAGCCTCTGGGCTTTTAGCATCGAGCGCATACTGGGCATAGGGGTGGCTGGACTTTTGTTTGTTTCATTTTAATTTTTTAAATGGTTTATTATTTTTATTTTATGTACATTGGTATTTACGTGCATCTGTGTCTGTATGAGGGTGTCAGACCTCCTGGAACTGGAGTTACAGGCTGTTATGAGCTGTTACGTGGGTGCTGGGAATTGAAACCAGGTCATCTGGAAGGGCGGCCAGTGCTATTAACCACTGAGCCATTTCTCCAGTCCCATCACTGTTTTGACTTTAGTTTGAGAAGAGAAAAGGCTGACATTTTATTTTTGTTGTTGTTATTGTTGTTTTTGTTTTGTTTTGTTTTTCGAGACAGGGTTTCTGTGTAGCCCTGAGTGTCCTAGAACTTGCTTTGTAGACCAGGCTGGCCTCAAACTCACTGAGAGCCACCTGCCTCTGCCTCCCAAGTGCTGGGATTAAAGATGTGTGCCACAACCGCCCAGCCTTGACATTTTATTTTTGTTAATCGCTTAGAGAGCTTAAATGTCACTGTAACTCTTATCACCAGATTACTATCATATTTTTAGATAGAGACTTCTGGAATATTCATGTAAAATGTGGGAATGAGGAGGCCAGCATGATGACTCAGTGGGTAAAGGCATTTGCCACCAAGCCTGAGGATCCAAGTCTTACTGCCGGGACCCAAATGGTGGATGGAGAGAACAGACTCTCCCCTCTGACTGCCACACATATGGCATGGCACACATGTGCCACACATATAACATACAAAATAAACAATTAAAATCTAAGATAGTTCCTGACCTTCCCCCACCTCCTCCCAAGTATGATCTCACTTTGAAGCTGGTGGTTCTTAACGGTTCCCTTGCTGTTTAGAAAGCATGGGGCCACATGTTCTTCCTGCCTTTGACATAGGCAGCCGAGACCCTTCAGTGGCAGAGATTCTGGGTCTCCAGTTGCTTGTTTTTCTTGGGAGCTTTACTGGAAACAAAATGTGATTGCGTACTAGCTTCAGAGGGGAAGTTGGCGAGAACTTACAGCTTTCTGTTTGGTCTGTCTGAAGCAGCTGACCTTTTGGAAGGAAATCGCTGCTCTTTGCTTCTTCCTGTACCATCGCACCCGGTGAACGAACGAGCGTAGACCGAGTTCTGCCTCCATCCCGGCTGCCGAAGGCACAAGCCGTTAGTAGCAGGAGCCCCTGCATAGCCCTTGTTCACGATGCTGAGCTATGTTTAGATGTGTTAGTCGCCGCATAGTGAGAGAAGATCTGTTTCCAGAAAAGTGCTTGTAGCAAAAGTGATTCCGTTTGGTGGCAGAGTCCCAACGCTAGTGAGGTAGTGAAAGTGGACAGCTTACAATTTCAGCTCGGCTCATCATTCTGTGTCCTGATAGCGGCACTGATTCTTCTACCTGGATAACCGTTTTTTCCTGTAACCATTTGTTTCCTGGCAGGAAAACATTTTAATTTTCTAAGCAAGAAGCTCTAATTCAAATGTCATGTCTGTGACCCAGAATAAAAATGGATGATAATTCATGTAAATGTGCGCAACACAGCAACCTGAACCTGCATTTGGCTCAGTAGGTAGGTGCGCTTTTCCAATGTATTCTCAGTCTGTTTCCTAGATGGACTGTTGGGGCCGAGATAATTGAGTGAGGTTAACAGTGAAGTGGGGTGCACTCTTGCAATACTAATACTTAGGAGGCTGAGGCAGGGGGTCTGAGAGGTCAAGGACAGCTTGAGCTACTTGGTTGGTTTCAGTCCAGGCTGCAAACCAAGTTGATGGCAGCCCAGCAGGCCAGTTTCTCCCAGTTCTGTCAGCTTCTGGGTAGGAGCTAACAGCTGAGGTTTTCTTGTGCCTCATCTCATCCCAGCAGCTTTCCAGGGGCCTTGAATCGTTACTCTGCACTATCCAGGACCATCATGGAGGGCAGCTGTGGGCAGGTGTGGGATTCGCGTGATAGAAGGAATTTTGGTACTGTTGTACATGGTTTTCTGTGGCTTTCTTTCTGGCTACAGTTGCTATAAGTTTTTTGGTTATGCAAAAGGTGAAAAGGGAGCCGACGGTACATATAAATAGACGTCAGTTCCACATTAATCTTAGCCATTAATAGTCTTGACCCACTGCTTGAAAACATATTAAGTTGCTAAGTATCTGAAAGTGATAGTATTGCATTCCTCTAAAGAAATATTTTATGACTAAAGTTCTACTGTTTCATGTCCTATTTAAATCAAGGCTATCTAGTTTGCAAGACAGTGTCATAACCTGGACACTCACATATCAGGAAATGTTCTCTTCCTATGTCTTTAAAAAAACTAATTCATTAAGAGCCTGGTGTGGTGGTGCACACCTCTAATCCCAGCACTCAGGCAGCAGGTGCAGGCGGATCTCTGTGAGTTCGAGGCCAGCCTGGTCTACAGAGTGAGTTCCAGGACAGCCAGGGCTGTTAAAAACCCTGTCTCAAAAAACCAAAACCAACAAACAAAAACCCCAAACAAACATGCAAAAAGCTAATTCATTAGCATGTTTGTATGTACATAGTTATATGTGCACATGTATGTGCAGATGCATGAGTGGAAGACCGTCAAACACTAGACTCTGGAAGAGTTATGGGCTTTTGTCAAGGTTGTTGCATGGGTGCTGAGATCTGAACTCCTGTCTCACTATTTCACAGCCGGCCCTTCTAACCATGGAGCCCCTTTCTCTAGCCCCCTTCCTGTGTCTGTGTCTCTGTGTGTGTGTCTTTGTTTGTCATAGGGACCCACTGTGCAACTCAGGCTGGACTTGAACTTGGAATCCCCACCTCAGACTTCCAAGGGCTGGCACCACTGCAGGTGCTGTCCAGCTTGGCCATCTTTGCAATCCCCACCTGACTTCCAAGGGCTGGTACTGTATACAGCTTGTGCTATCCAGCCTGGCCATCTTTGCGTACCCTTTTAAATTTGGTTTCCATGGGGTGGTCATTATTGATTGTCTATTGTTACTAATTTTATATTTTACATGTTATATTTTGAAAACTTAACTTAGTTTGTGATATGGGGATGGGAATCAAACCTATTATGGCCTCTGTCATGGTAGAACACACTCCCAAGTTCTCACGTTTTAAACACAGTTTAATACCTACAGAAAAGGATGAGAACACCTTTGCTTTGCTTAGTGTAATGGGCGTGCATTCCTTGAGACCGTTTTCTAGTGGGTCTTTAACATACCTTCTGCACACACTTACCACATTCTCGTCTCAATCCCCAGAGCTGTATTGACGTGGTACTTGTGTTTCAGCATGGTTGCCTCTATCCGTGGTTTAGATGAATGTGTGTCATTCCATCAGGCCAATGCACTACAGCTTTCCCGATCCCTTAGTCTATGTTGTTTCCCGTTTCTCCCATAATAGATTGTACTCTTTAGTGGTTGTCCTCAAGAGTTGACCTAAAACAAAACACTCTTCAAAGAAAAATTTTGCTAAGTGGAAACAGTACTGCAATTCTCAGTGGGAAGAGAGAGGCTATGAATTTTAATGTAGAAAATATTGGGAACATGTTTCTTATTTTCTGTAATGCAGTTGTCATTATTTATGGGCTCCAGCAAATGCTTGCAGTCATCTGGAAAGTGGTACAGTGGTAATTCTTCTATAATGGTAATTCTTTTATAATAACAAGTTGCTTGTTAGATTTTGGACTGGAGATAGTAATTCATAGGCGAGGATGCTGGCATCCTACTGCCCACAACACACAGCCTGAAAAGCCCAGACCTTCAGTACCGCTCAGAACCTTTTCCAGAGGAGACACCAGCTGGTAGTCTATTGCTTTGTTTTTCTCTTTTGATTTTTTTTTTTTTTTGCTCTTAATTCTGATTTTGAAAGTAAATAAGTTACAGTCCTAGGACGTTGAAAAAACAGAACAGCAAGCTCCAGACAGGTTTCAGCAACAGCTGTGTCGTCACGCCTGTGTTGCACCCCCCACACCACACACCACACTTCCCTTCTCTGACAGCTAAGACACCAACTTCATGACCCCTTAGCCTTAGAGGCTGGAGTACGTGCCACTAAGAACTAGGGCACCTTCTAGCACAGCCTCAACACCGCATCACTCTCAAGACATTTACCCCTGACTCAAAGGCTGGGATGTGCTCAGACAGTCAAGCACTTGCCTAGCATTACAGGTTGGATCCTCGCCAGTGCATAAACCAGGTGTGGTGACCCATGCGTGTGTTCCCAGCACTCAAGAGGCAGAGGTAAGAGAATCAGAAGTTCGAGGTTATCCTCTGCTGTATAGCCAATTTAAGGCCACACAAGACACAATAATATCCAGTATATAGGGAGTATGTAACTTTCCTTAATTGTCTCAATAATGTCTTTTTTTTATTTATTTATTATGTATACAATATTCGTCTGTGTGTATGCCTGCAGGCCAGAAGAGGGCACCACACCCCCATTAAAGATGGTTGTGAGCCACCATGTGGTTGCTGGGAATTGAACTCAGGACCTTTGGAAGAGCAGGCAATGCTCTTAACCTCTGAGCCATTTCTCCAGCCCTCAATAATGTCTTTTAAAGCCTTGTTTTTGCTTAAAAAACAAACAAAAACCTTACATCTATCTATCTAATCTGTCTGTCTATCTATCTACCTATCTCTGTGTGTGTGTGTGTGTGTGTGTGTGTGTGTGTGTGTGTGTGTGTGTGTAAGGGAGTTCACATACAGAGATCAAAGAACAACCTGCTGGAGTTGGTGCTTCTGCCGTGTGGGTCGTGGGACTTGAACTCAGGTCATCAAGCTTAACCGTAAGCCTGTTACCTGCTGAGCCATCTCTCCACCCTATGTCTGCTTTTAATGAGCTGTTGGCTGTCATGTCTCTAAAACCAATTCTGCTCTGTTGCTCCCACCCCCATTCCTTAGAGTTTACAGTTTGGATTTAGGGAGAATTTGTCTGGTTCTTGATTCTTTATTTTTCCTTAAGGTCTGTAGTTTAGTTGCAGTTACTATTTACATCTCTCCAGCAAAGCAGCTGCATTCTATTTCCCACCTGGGAAGTCCTGGGAAACGGCGTGATTTGTGTGCGTTCTGTCATCTTTGTGCAGGGCCCATGCCAGTCATCCCTGTTGTCCCAGTGTATGTGTGCCGCAGAGGCAAGCACTGTTGATTGTTTCTTCCACATTCTTTGTAATTTAGGTTTTTTTTATTCTCAAGGTGCCAAACCTGTCCAGATGTATAGTGCCATTTTGTCTGATAGTTGTGATTGTTAGTACATTATCCACGAGATTCACCTGCAGATTTTTTTTTTTTTTTTGTAACTCTTTTCGTTTTTGGAAGTTCAGGGAATTGATTGCAGGGTCTTCTGAATTCTAGGCCAGAGCGCTCGCTACCTAGCTGTGCTGTGTCTCCAGCCTCCTTTTCATTTTGTGAACAGTAAGAAGCATGCAACTGCGTGAACATCCTGTTTTCAGAGACTGGTAGCACCCATGGCCTAAGCAGCAACAATGCTCCTTGTCTGAGTCTGCCTTGTGTGTGCACGTGGATGGAGGTCAGAGGTCAATGCTGGGTGTCTTCCTCAATTGCTCTCCAGTCTGTCTTTTTGAGACAGGGTATCTCAGTGAACCAGGAGCTTGCCAACTGGGCTAGACTAGCCAGCCCCGGGACCCTCCTAACCATCTTCCCAGAACTGGGATTACAAACACGTGCCATCTTTTTTCTTGGTTCCTGGGGACTGAACTCAGACCCTAGTGACAGCATAGTGAGGGCTTTACCTACTGAGCCGTCTCCCCAGCCCAGCCCACTCTATTCTTGAGGTTATGCGCATTGCAATATAAACGCACGTTGTATTTAGGTGAAAAGTTTAAAGATAGAAGAACCCAACAATGTGGGCTAACCTTCTGCACTTAGCAAGTAGCTCCCGCCTCCTTTCCCTTCCTGTCCCTTCCCTGCATTACCTCTCTTCTTCCCAAAGTGACATGTGGTAACTGGGCTGCGATGTGAAGATTTGTGACTGATTGTCTTCCCAGAATGTTATTATCTGTGTTGCCTGGGTAAAGTATTTCTTGTTTCTTTGTGGGCCAAACACATTTACTCCTGTTCCCTTACTGTCTATGTAATGATTATTTTTTTTTCTAAAAGAGAATCGCCTTTCTAGTTGCTTATAAGCCAGCGTTTAGTTTTTGTTTTGTTTTGTTTTTTAAAGAGCAGATGGGTCTGGTATTGACCTACTTTTAGATGTTGTCATTTTACTCTAACTTTGCTTGATGTCAGGCCAATATGAACACAATCTTAATCCTCTATCACTGCATTTAATAATTTCTGTCTCTCAGAGTCCTTCCTATTTGATGATCATCACCACTTAATACAGTAATAATGTTGACATTGACAGTGAGGTCATCAACATGACCAGGGACCTGGCCCTTTATACTCCTCCCAGGGTCCCTCAGTCCTCAGTGGGTGCTGGGAGGTTAGCAGTTTGCAATGCTGGCTTCTCGCCTTGAACTTTTCAGATCAGAAACAATGTTTATACACCCAGTTCATCTGCCAAGTGGCCCTAGCCTTTGCCAAAATCAGTCTCCTGATATTAGGTTTCTCATTCTGTTTTCTTCTTTCTCTTTAAATTTTGAAGTATGACAACATGTGGAAAAGAACAGAAAGTAGCCTGACAGCTCACACAGTCCTGAGGACACAGGCACACCTCAGACAGACAGGTGGGGTCAACTATTCTACTTCTGTCTCTAATTTATTTTATTTTAACTTTTAATAGAGTCTTACTATGTAGCCCAGGCTGGCCTAGAGATTGCTATGTAGATCAGGCTGACCTCTAACTCAAAAAAATCTGCCTGCCTCTGCATCTTGGTGCTGGGATTAAAGGTGTGTGCCCCCATGCCTGGTTTTTGCCTCTTTTTCAATAACAGCCTTATTGAAATAGAATACATATCATAAAATTCACCTTTTTTGTTTTGTTTATGTGTGTGATTGTATGTGTGTATGTGTGTTTGATATGTGTTTGTGGATGTGCATGTGTGATGTGATGTTTTGTTTTGTTTGTTTGTTTTTTTGAGACAGGGTTTCTCTGTAGCTTTGGAGCCTGTCCTGGAACTAGCTCTTGTAGACCAGGCTGGCCTCGAACTCACAGAGATCCGCCTGCCTCTGCCTCCCGAGTGCTGGGATTAAAGGCATGCGCCACCACCGCCCGGCGTGATGTGATGTTTTGTGAATGTATATGTTTGTGTGTGTGTGTATATTTGATGTGATGTTTTGTGAGTGTGTGTGTGTGTATTTCATGTGATGTGTTTGTGGACTTGTCTGCAGTGGCATGCTTGTGGAGGTCAGAGGACAGCTTTTGGGTATTTGCTCTTCATCCTGCTATGGGTTCTAGGGGTCAGACTCGGGTCATCAGATTTGTATGACAACGCTCTTACCTGCAAGCCTTTTCACTCGCCCCATTGCCCTTCTGAGAGGCCCAGGATTCAGTGTCCTGTGGGTGTTGTGCCAGCAGAGCCACTGTCCAACCCTAATGCACTTCATCCCTCCCCAACAGTACAGCCTTACTATTTTCTGTCTTTTTGAGTTTGCCTACTGCGGACATTCCATGGATGGAATCTGTGTGTGTGTGTGTGTGTGTGTGTGTGTGTGTGTGTGTGTGTGTGTGTGTGTGTGTGTGTGTGCTTGTGTGTGTGTGTGCCCGTCCGCGGTGTGTCCGTGTCTGTGTCCGTGTGTGTGCATGTAAGCCTTCTCATGTCACCTTTGTCCTCCATGGATGGAATCATGTGTGTATGCGTGTGTGTGTGTTTGTGTGTATGTGTGTGTGCATGCACGCACATGCACACATTTAAGAATATACTTTGTCCTCCATGGATGGAATCGTGTGTGTGTCTGTCTGTGTGTGTGTCTGTGTGTGTGTGTGCGTGCACATGCGCGCATTTAAGAATACCTATTCTTATGTCATTTTTGTCCTCCACAGTTTTCAGTGCTCTTCTCCAGTTTGGGAGAACAGGATTCACAGTTCCTCTCCCCGACCCTTCTAGAGGTTCTTGGCTGTAGAAGTCCTGTGTCAATGAAATTGATTAAGAAATCAGAGTATCAGGGCCAGCAAAATGGCTCAGTAGATAATGGCGATTGCCACCAAGCCTGACAACCTGAGTTCGATCCCCAGAACTCACATAGTAGAAGAAAAGAACAAACCCCTACAAGTTATTCTCTGACCTCCAAAGGCATGGTGAGGCACATGCACACACACACACACACAAATGCAGTAAAAATAAAAACAAGAATACTTTATTTTTAACGAAAAGTAAATTTCATCCTCTGGAATATTGGTTACACAGTAGGACAGCAAGGGCAGAGGATTGACTGTTGGGATTAAGATGGAGGTGAGGGGAAGGAAGCTCTGTATGTAAGTGCAAAAGAGTTATTGGCCCATCTAGGGGACTGGCCATACTCAGGCGCTGTGTTAAGTATTTACACATAATAATTCATGTTCGTTGCAACCTCCCTCCAAAGACCTGCATGTTCTTCTCACTCAGTAAGTTTGAGGCACAGAGACATTAGAGGGCGGATCTTCTAAAGCACTGTGAGTAGCCAAGTCTGGCATCATCTCGGGGAACATTAATTTCATTTTAGAGGTTTTGGCTGGGGGG
The DNA here is from genome assembly GCA_004026605.1 of Ondatra zibethicus. Classification (NCBI taxonomy): domain Eukaryota; kingdom Metazoa; phylum Chordata; class Mammalia; order Rodentia; family Cricetidae; genus Ondatra; species Ondatra zibethicus. The sequence continues at coordinate 17,373 of PVIU01009555.1, read as the reverse complement.
GTGGGGCCCATTGGGATGGGGCTTGTGTGGAAAGTAGAAACTATAGGATGGATGCACAGGGTAATGGAGCTTCATGGCAGAGTGCTCACTGCATGCATGAGGCCCTGGTTTGAGCTCTAGTCCCACACAAGAGGAAAAACTCAGCAATTACAAAATACTCCATTAAAAGCTAGTCCAGCAAGCCAAGTCTCTCTACATCTCTCTTCAAGCCAGGATTTCTTCAATCCATTGGCAGAGTTGCATCAGGAACTTTCAGCAGGAAAGCCTTCCTTCTGCCCCAGGTAGTTACAGCCAAACACGAGCCCAGTGTTCTGAGACCCTTCAAAGAGTCATGGTTTTCTTTGTAAAAGTTTACATTTTGAACTGGGAGTATTTCAGTTGGTAGAGCTCTTGTTTCATGGGCACAAAGCCCTGTGTTTGATCCCCAGCATGGAGTAAAAGAACACACCTATAATTCCAGTATGCAGGAGGGGGAACAGGGTCTGGCATTAAACTACGTAGTGAGTTCGGTGGCAGAGGCAAGCCTGGGCTACCTGGAGCTGATCTAAATATATATTTGCTAAAGGGAGAAATTATGATAAAAGAATATTTATTGCTGGGTGGTGGTAGTGGCAGCGGCGCCCGCCTCTAATCCCAGCACTCGGGAGGCAGAAACAGGTGGATCTCTGTGAGTTCAGGGCCAGGTTTTTATAAACAGGCACCTCTGGCCTGTGAGTTTAACCTTCCCCACCCTTGGATAGGACCAAGTGTTAGGGCCAACACAGGTGCCGGGTGTGTCTACCGGGAGTAGCGCTGTGTGTACAGACTCTGCAAAGCTGTGAACGCCACACGTGTGGCTGCACAAAAGCTCAGCCGGTTGTCAACACTGTCCTAAAAATACAACGGTGAATCCATTTCCCAGTGTTTAGAGTGGCCCCGTGATGACCTGCCAGAGACACAACCCACTTCCCTTGTCAGGATGTCACGCACCGAAGACTGAGCCGCCTGTCAGTAAGCAGAGGAGAGCATGCGAGTGGTGGACTGTGTCCATGCTGGTGGGGTAGCAGCTGGTGGCTGGATAGACAGTAGGTATGGGGGACAGGGCCCCTGCCTACACCTGTGCACACATTGCTTCCTAATGGGTGGGAAGTGTTCTGACAGACATGGGGAAAAAGCACTCACCAGACCATAGTAGATCTTATACATTTACAGCGGAGAGGGGAGGGAGCAGTTTTTGTCTGCAGTGAGCGTTTAGCCTTTAGGAAGTGGAGGCAAGAGGGTCAGAGGCTATAATGGGAACATGATAATATCTGTAAGCCTCTCATAGTCTATGTGGATAAAAGTCACAGCTTAAAAGTAAAATGAACACGACTGTACTATTTACTGTAGTTTTTATTTTCTAATTTTTTTAACACTTTAAGTAACACAAACTTTTCATATTTGGAGAAGGACGTGCTACGTCATACATACAACGTGTAATGACCAGATCATCTTAATTGTCAAGTCTGTCACTCAGCAATGACCACTTACTTGCCCTGGGAGCATTCAGGTTCCTTGCTGCTGCCTGTATCCTTTGCATTCTTGATGGGCAGTAAGCCAGCTGTGCTCTGGAGCCTTGCTTTCCATCCCTGTCAGAGCGCTTTTATGTTGTGACACTACACTGCGTTTATCAAAACAAGGCAATTACTGCTTTGTATTTACCAGCTATTACCCTTCAAGTAGCATGCTATTAAAAAATAATAACTAGCATGGCACACTCAGAATTGGAATCAGAACAATATTCTGACAAATTCTCAGAGCTCAGCGCTCTGTTCCTTAATAAAAACCAAGCACCAGTGTAAAACCTAAATATGTGTTGCTCGCGTGCAGCACCCTGCTGCTGTGTATGTCTCCCCAGCACTTCTGTCTTTGTGGGTTTGTTTTTGCGTTTTTTTGAAGCTGGGCTCGCCTTTAATACCAACACTCGGGAGACAGGGGTGGATCTCTGTGAATTCAAGGTTAGCTGGTCAAAGTTAAGTTCCAGACCACCTAGGGCTACATAGTGAGAATCTCTGAAAAAACATACAAAGGTGTTTGATTTTGTAAGAGACAAGGTATTTTATGTAAGCCCTGTCCTTAAACTCACAGCCTCCTGCCTCAGTTTACCAAGTGCTGGGATTACAGGTGCATACTACCACACTGAGCAGTGTTTTTCTCTTAAAACAATAATAGAGTCCTGTTATATGTAATATGACTGGCTAACAGGACACGTGAAATATTTATGTATTTGTTAATTTAGCACAGTGGCTCTCAACCTGTGAGTCACGACACCTTAGGGGTCAATTGACCCTTTCCCAGGGGTCACCTCAGAAAACATAGGAAAACACAAATTTTACATTATGATTCATAACAGTAACAAAATTACAGTTATGAAATAGGAACAAAAATAATTTTGTGGTTGGGGTCACCACAGCATGGGGAACTGTTATTGAAGGGTCGCAGCCTTAGAGAGGCTGAGAGCCACTGATTTAGCAATGCTTGTTCACCTCTTCTGCTGAGCCACCATACATATACTTTAGGGAACAGGACAGTAAGACATGTCCTCTTTACTTCTGTTGGAGTTCAGTGGGGAAAGACAAAACAAAGAAAACCAGACAGAAAATGACAGGCACATGTGATGAAAGAGAGACTGTCCCCACATAGGCCTGTCCAGCTATTCAGTTGTAGTTGATGAGCTCATTTGAGATGTTCCTTTCTACACCTTAGAATTCCATACTGTTGTTATGTTCCATAATAACTTTTTAAAAAGCTGACATGAGCCTGGAGAGATAGCTCGACTCTTGAGAGCACTGGCTGCCCTTCCAGAAAACCTGAGTTCAGTTCCCAGCATTCACAAGGCAGCTCACAGCCACCTGTAACTCCAGTTCCAGAGGATCTGAAGCTCTCTTCTGGCCTGCTTGGACACTGCACACATGTGATGCACAGACATACATGCAGGCAGAACACCCATACACATTAAACAAACAAACAAATAAGAAATGTATATCTTAAAAAAGAAAATAGCTGATATGGTCAGCTTTGTTTTATGTACTTGTTTATTTTTTTTTTCACAGGACATTTTCTTGAATGTACTTGTTTATTTAAGCAACAAAAAAATGATATTTATATGCCAGGCATTGTTTTAAATAAGTCCTTCTCCTTCATTAGTAAATAGATACATGCTGCATGCCAGACAGTGGCAAGTGACAGGAAGGGAAACAGAGAGGAGCAGAGAGTGAGCACTGCTGTTGATTTGCGTGGATCGGGAAGAGGGCTTGGGCCTTCGTACCACTTTCCTTCTTTTGTCATGATTCAGTTCATCATGGGAATTTACAAGCACAAGATTTTTTATCTGTTGGAGTCATTCACATGTTCATTAAGGAGCTACTGTGAATTCCTACTTCTACCTCATTCTAGGGGTGAGTGTATGGGTGTGCTTATGTGCATCCAAGTGTGTGTGTGAGCACATGAGCATGTGTGTATATGTGTGTGTGGCGTACACTTGTGGAGATCTGAAGTTAACCTCAGGAGCTAGTCATCATTTTTTTTTTAGACAAGGTCTTGCTATGTAGTCCTGGCTGGCCTGAAACTTGCTATATAGACCAGGCTGGCCTCGAACTCACAGACATCCTCCTGCCTCTGCCCTGTGGGACCATGACACCATGACCAGACTCTTTTTAAAAAAAATAGTTTTGTTATTTTATCTGTATTGGTATTTGGCCTGCATGACTGTCTGGATCCCTGGAAGTGGAGTTACAGACAGTTGTGAGCTGCCATGTGGGTGCTGGGAATTGAACCTGGGTCCTCTAGAAAAGTAGCTAGCGCTCTTAACCACTGATGTATCTCTCCAGCCCCACCCCCTTTTTAAGACAGTTTCTCATTGGTCTGAAGCTGGACAGTTAGGTCAGGCTGACTGGCCAGTGAGCCTTGGGTATCTTCCTGTCTCCCCCTCTCCAGCACTGAGATTGCAAGTGTACACCACCCTGCCCGGATTTTTACCTGGGTTCTAGGATTCAGTCTTGGGTCCTCATGCCTACTAGGCAAGCACTTTACTGGCTGAGCCATCTCCCTGGCCTGGTCCTTGTTTTTTTGTTTTGTTTTGTTTTGTTTTTTGTGGTTTTTTTAAAGATGTATTTATATGTGTGAGTGTTCATTAAGCTTGGATGTTTGTGCACTACTTGTGTGCAGTGCCCTTGGAGGCCAGAAGAGGGCATCAGATCCTTTAGAACTATAGTTACAGCTGGTTGTGAGTCATCATGTGGGTGCCAAGAGCCAAACCCAGGTCCTCTGGAAGAGCAACGAGTGCCCTCAACCACTTAGCCATCTCTCCAGCCCCCGTCCTTGTTCCTCGCTGAGAAAGACTGCTGCCCGAACCCTGCCCTTCACTCCTCTGTTGTGCTTCCGTATGCATATATCTCCAATCTCCTTTCCCGCCATCCTTTTGCTCTTCTTCCAAAATCACAAGCCGATACTGTTCTGATTGGGAAACAGTCCTAAAAAAAATATACAGCTGTCGTCCAGATGTTTGACTAGGAAGTAGAATTCCTCTTCTATCCCAGTTTTCTTTTGAACTCACACCCACTGAAATCTGTTGTCTTGGAAAATCTCACCATTGTCCCATCACTAAAGCCCAAAAGCCCCAAATTAAACCATGTGTCGTTCAAGTGTTCCATAGCAGCACACACTCTAAGATAGGTAACCGGCACCCACCCCACTCCTTATTGCTGGCTAACTGACTTGTCCCATAAATAGCTCAGTGTTACTTGACCAGACCGCCACTGATCTCAGAGAGGGATCCTTGTTTCCTGGCACACGTGTGCATTCTGGTAGTCAACAAAACCCAGGTCCAGAGCAGTGGACCATGGCTGTATTGCAGTCCTTAGGAGAATTGTGCAAATCAGTAGCTAAACCATTTTTAGATGGGATTCAATATGCCTGGTCCCACATTACAGAAAGCAGCATTAGAGCAAGATCTGGTTTTCATGTCTTCTTCATATAACATAGCTTCTTCAGCCTGGGGAATCCCAGAAGGTCTCTGCCAAGTGTGTTCAGTTCTCAGATCTGTCTGAAAAGGGTCCTAATAGTTTCATAAAACCATTTCCCAAAGCTTGTTTTCTTTTTTTTTCTTTCTTTCTTTCTTTTTTTTTTTTTAACAAGAGCACAAATCCACTTTTATTTATTTACTTTTCATTGGTTTAAATCCGGGATGGGTACAGCATCACATGGATTCTGTGTCCAATGGCCTTTGCAGGAAGGTTGCTTCGGAATTTGGCACGGACCGTGCCACTGTTGCCATGGGCCCGAGTGACTTTCCCCGATCCCTCTGGTTTTGTTTGGTCTGCCTCCAGGTGTCCCTGTGTCGGTTTTTGCTTTATAGACATAAGCGCATCTCTTGCCCAAGTAGAATTCAGTTTCATCTCGGGCATAAACGCCTTCAATTTTAAGAAGAGCTGTGTGCTCTCTCTGGTTCCGGAGACCTCGCTTATAGCCAGCAAAAGTGGCCTTGCACCACAGCCTTCCAGACATATTGTCTTTTAGAAGTCCTGTTCCCAGCAGGCCTCCACAGGCGCTAAGATGGCTGGAAGAGGAAGGCCCGCTGCAAGGCCTTGTGGGCTGAAGCTTGTTTTCATTGGTGGTGTTGTTTCTTTAAGACAGTCTCAGGAAGTCCAAGTTGGCCTTGAACTCTTGATCCTCCTGCCTTCACCTCCTAAATTCCAGGATTATATGTGTGCGCCACCACAAGAACCAGTTTAAAACAAAAACTCAGTATCGCTGAAGCTAGTGGCAGGTGAGACTGTGAGTTCGAGGCCAGCCTGGTCTATAATCCAGGACAGCCAGGGCTGTTACACAGAGAAACCCCATCTCATAAAACCAAAAATAAAAAAGGAAGATGTCAAGTTTAAGTCCTACCCCGACTACAGCGTGAGTCCATAGTCAGCCTAGACAGCTGAGTGAGACATTGTCGACAAATAAGAAGTTACAAAGAGGGCTGTGGAGCACTTGCCTGGCGTGGTCAAGGTCTGAGCGTCAATCTCCACTACAAAAGTAACAACAAACCCCACCTAGAGCCTGCCCGCTCCTCACCAGTAGAATATAAGAGTCCATTCTTACTCCTCTTAGTTGACATATATTGTTTTTGTGTTGGACTGTACATGCTATAATTTAACAGAACATTGTTCTACAAATTCCTTAGCAATAACTCCAAGGGTGAACGTTAGGGAGCTTGGCAAGATAAGCCTCTGCTCTGAGGGGCGTGGCTGCAAAGCTGACGAAGATAACACGCAGGCCTCAGTCTGCTGTCCATATTTCCATCTCTCTTCCAGCTCCTTTTCACCTGGTAGCCTGTTCTTCCATCTCGTAAAGCCCAAATCTGAAACCTTGTTTCTGATCACTCTGCTAATCATTCATGATAACTGTGGGAACCCTACCTAGCACCCATGGCAGATTCTAACAAAAGTAAAGGCCAGGACTAGGATACCAAAGCTGTTGGCCCTGCCGTGCCTAAAGCTGGTTTTACAGTGTTGCCTTTTGCGCCACAGAAGTCAACGTTTCACAGACCCATCTAGGGCCCCTTCCCATGGCCGCGCAGAGTGAGTGGCTGCATTTTTAAAGCATTATAAAGCTCAAAGTCAGTTAGAGAATATTGATCCTGGGCAGGTGAGATGATGGTTCAGTGGGAAAAGGCAATTGCTGAGCAACCTGGCAACCTGAGCTTGATCCCCAGAACCCACACAAAGGTGCAAAGAGAGAACCGTCTCTAACCTCTGTACATTTACCCTGGCACATGTGCACCCACACACATGTCACACACAGTGGTAAAGAAGACAGTTTTAAAGGCTTGACCTTTAGTGGTAAAGGGAGAAAGAACGTTCACTTTTAAACCCTGTACATATTTACTCCATTGGCTTTAAATTGAACTAGAAACAAACAAACAAATCAAGGTCTTTGTTTAACAGGTGGTGAACCATGGCGATGTGGATACAAGCTCAGCAGCTCCAGGGCGATGCCCTGCATCAGATGCAGGCCCTGTATGGCCAGCATTTCCCCATCGAGGTGCGACACTATTTATCCCAGTGGATTGAAAGTCAAGCCTGGTAGGTGAACAATGTTTCTACATCATGTTTCAAGCACAAGGATACTGAACTTTGGTTAGAAAAATGTCATAACTGACCGGTTTATATGTGTAACCCGGGCCTAGTGGTCCACACCTGTAACCCCCATGATCCTAACACCTTGAAGGCTAGGACAGAGGGATTGCAAGTTTCAGGCCAGCCTGAACTTCAATCCGTCCTATCTTTATAAAAAAACCCAAAAGCTGTGTGTGCTGGGCTGCGTATGTAACTCAGTGGTGGCGAGCATGCATGAGACTCTGGGTTCAGTCCTTGGACTCGTCTCCAAGAAAAACGGTTTGAAAACTGTTTATGTAATTCAAGAAAAGGTGTTTAGCCTTCTCTTAGGTTTAGGGAGATAAAATAAGTCTTGGAATTTTAATCTTTGTTGTTTTTTAATACTGTGTATATTTATGTGTCTGTATATGGGTATATACACTTGAGGGCAGGTACATGGAGAGGCCAGAAAACAGCGTCAGATCCCAGATAACCTGGAGTTACAAGTGATTGTGATCCCCCCAGTGTGAGTTCTGGGGTCTGATCTCAGGTCTGCTGGAAAAACAAGAAGCCCTCTTAAGCACACAGCCGTCTCTCCAGCCCCTGAACTTGCTTCTTTTGGAGGGGGAGGTGCGTTGAGATAATGTCTCTCTATGAAACCTGGCTGTTTTGGAACTCATTGTGTAGTCCAGGCTGACCTGGAACTCTCAGAGATCCACCTGCCTCTGCCTTCCAAGTGCTGGGACAAAAGACATGCACCATGCCTGGCTTTTTTTTTTCCGCCAAGGTAGTTTTCCCTGTATAGTTCTGAGTGGCCTGCATTCATTATATAGACCCGACTAGTCTTAGACTCAAGATCAGCCCGCCCTGACTTCCCACATGCTAAAATTTAAATCTCATAAACCAAACATTTAATATATTAACTTACAATCAAAACATTCATGGCTCTTTTTTTTTTTTTTTTTTTTTTTGGTTTTCTGAGACAGGGTCTCACTATGTAGCTCTGGCTGTCCTGAAATTACTATGTAGTCCAGGCTCTGATGCGAACTCACAGTGATCCACCTGCCTTTGCCTCCTGAATTCTGGGATTATTAAAGGCATGCGCCACTATACCTGGCTTGAAACATTTATGCTTTTAATTTATATGTACATATACAGACAAAATATTCTAAAATATTAGCAATGGGGCAAGATGGCTCAGTGAGTAAAGGAACTTGCCATCAAGCCTGATGTCCTGAATTTCATCCTCAGAACCCTTTTGGAGAAGAAAACTGAGCCCTGAAAGTTGTTCTGTGACCCCCTTACTATTCTGTGGCATGCATGTTGTCACACACACACAGTTTAAAAAAATATATGAACAATGATTACATTTCAGTGCTGACTTAGCCAACATTTTTATCATTACTTCTCAAATTATGCACTACGTACTTGAGTTTTAAACTTGTTAGATCGGTGTAACACATTCATTGGCAATGCATCTTACTTTGCAATCCTGAGGCAAAGCTTCCCGCACACAAGACGACCCATCTACCACCGAGCTGCCCCTCTGCCCTGCAGTACCTTCACTGACAGCATCAAACACCAGCAGCCAGCTGTGCCAGCAGCGCACAGGGCAGGGCGCTTGCTTGTTGGCCCCAGGCTGTCAGTCAGTCTGACATGTTCGTCAGGCTGGCTGGGCTTTCACCAGGGTGGTGGCTCCTCTTTGGCAGCTCCTGGAAGAGACCAGTCCTGGTGCTGTTGGGAGAAAGTTGTCCATACCCACCGGTGATGTTTCCTTAGAGTAATTGCAACAGCTTGTTAGCAGGGGTCCGTTCGGAAACAAGCGTGCTGAAGGAAGGCAGTTTTCTAGGCAATTAAAAAAAAAATCCCAGCTTCATGTAATTAAGAGGGAAAAACCTGACTAAATATGAGAACAGCAAACACACCTAGGTCAGTGTTTTCCTTTTCCTTTTCTTTTCTGTTTTAATGATTTGGGGGGATTTAAGAAAACAGTAGGAAATTTCTGTTTATTTAAGATCTCATTTAGACGCTGGAGTTGGGATGTTGGTCAGTGGTAGAGCATTTGTCCAACAAACACCAGGACCTGACCCAACACTACAAGAAAACAAAACAAAGCTTTCATTTATTTGAGTATAGTAGTGCATGTCTGTAATCCCAGCCACTCAGGAGGCTGAGGCAGGGGAATTACTCAAACCCAGAGAGTCCCAGCAGTCCTAGGCAAATCGCTTCCCTCTAGCAGACCTCCCGGGTAGTTCTCTTACTGGGGAAGCTTTGAAAGGTTTGTGTTGTTATTAAGGAAAACCTGGATTTTAGATAGTTTTTGTTTTTCATAAGAAAATGAAGATATATTCCAGGCGGTGGTGGCATACACTTTAATCCCAGTGCTCGGGAGTGGATCTCTGTGAGTTCACAGCCAGCCTGGTCTACAGAGTGAGTTCCAGGACAGCCAAGGCTACACAGAGAAACCCTGTCTTGAAAAACCAAAAAAGAAAAGAAAGATATCAATGAAGAATTTCTAGCTCTGCGTATTGAAGCTGTCGTGAAGTCTTTTGTCATAGGTCATAGGTTATAGGTCGCAGTTGAGTTCAAATTGAGGGCCAGACTATTGAATTCTGCTCAGAGATTGGATCCTGGGCTCCCAGTCCAAACAGAAGTGTAAGACTATCCCTTCAATCCTTCTAGACTTTCATTTACTACATATCTTATTCAATATATAGAGCATACTTATCTAAAATCGGCTTTTGTCACTGCCTCTCCAGATGGGTGGTCTCGGATGACACCGTCTCAGGCTTCTGTGCACCCGTGCACAGCTCTGTCTGCCATCAGCCACTCATTAGCTGCAGGGATTTGCGGGTGGCTGTTTTTTAGCTGCCAATGGCCCTCTTCCCTGGCTCTGGACCTGGTCAGCAGTAATTAGATGCTATTTCAACGTGACAGCTGTTTGGTTTCTCAGCATGCTAAGTCACTTGAGTATTGCCCAGTAGCAATTGTTGCCTAACTTGTAGACAAAAATTTTAAAAGGATTAAAAAGAAAAAAAAGGATAAAAGATAAGGAGGAAGCGAGCTAAGCCCTTGTCACCTGTTGAATAGCCCTGCCTGACAGGAGGCGGTGGACTGGCTTTTCACCTTTGCTGGACGCGCTAGCATTGCTTCCGAGCCCCACGTGCGCTGCGATGACAGACATTTCTCATGGGTGTGAATGCTTGTAGGCACCTTCTGCCTTGAATCCTCCTTTCCAGGGTTCCTTACAAAGGGTGGTAATTAGAGGCCTGGAACTAGCAGATGCTAGAAAGGACACACAGAACGGTCTTGACCTTGTGCCCCTAACACCCTGGAGCTAGGACTATAAACCAGAAGTTAACAGACCCCTTATTCCCTTCAGAGTGCAGAAAGAAACCTTTCCCCTTCGTTCCTAGGAGGCAAGTGGGTTAATACCAGAATCGGTCAATTAAAGGGAAGCAGAAAGGGAGCTGTTACTTTTTATTTGTTTATTTAAAGGAAGAAATGTACAGTTCAGCTAAGGTCATTAGAATAGAGCAATGTAGACATTTAGCTAATGTGTACTGGCATGTTTCTTAACACAGGTGAATAGTAAGAAGAAATCACATTTCAGGCTCACACCTATATTTCCAGAACTCAGGAGGTTGAGGCAGGACACTTGAGTCCCTGGCCCAAAAGAACAAAAAGAAGCCCCAGAAAACAAATGCAGTATGTAGAGACTGCATGTGTGCAGGCTCCTGTGCATGTATGTATACAGATTGTGTAATTTTTTTCCCCTAGGGACTCAATAGATCTTGATAATCCACAGGAGAACATTAAGGCCACCCAGCTCCTGGAGGGCCTGGTGCAGGAGCTGCAGAAGAAGGCAGAACACCAGGTGGGGGAAGATGGGTTTTTGCTGAAGATCAAGCTGGGGCACTATGCCACGCAGCTCCAGGTGGGTGAAATGCCGACAACACTTGGGCCCTGTCCTTTCGAGGACTTCTCCCTTCCTTTAATCTTCTGTAGACATGTATGTTCTGATCTCCAATCCAGCACCATACAATTATGTGTTCCCTGCTTACGGTTCTGATTGGTTTTGTGGTCATGGTGTTACCTTCTGAGAAAGGAGTCTCACTGTGGGGCTGGAGAATTGGTTCTGTGATTAGGAGCACTTCCTGCCTGTCGTAGGGTTATTATTGTTGTGATGAAACATGGTGAACAAAAGCAGCTTGGGGAGGAAAGGGTTTCTTTGGCTTACACTTCCACATCAGTGTTTATCATTGGAGGAAGTCTGGACAGGGATTCAAGCAAGGCAGGAACCTGGAGGCAGGAGCTGATGCAGAGGTCATGGCAGAATGCTGCTTACTGGCTTGCTTCCCATGGCTTGCTCAGCCTGCTTTCTTATAGCTCCCAGGACCCCCAGCCCAGGGACGGTCCCACCCACAATGAGCAGGGCCCTCCCACATCAATAACTAATTAAGAAAATGCCCTACAAACTTGCCTACAACCCAAGCCTATGGAGTCATTTTCTTAATTGAGGCTCACTCCTCTTTGATGACTCTAACTAGTGTCAAGTTGACACAAAACCAGCCATCACACTGCTGTTCAGAAGATGTGAATTCAGTTCTCAGCACCCACATCAGGGGACTCAACAATTACCTGTAACTCCAGTTCCAGGGGTTTAGATACCCTCTTCTGATGGCTTTAGAAGGTCATGCAGCCACCAACATATGACATACAGATACACATAAATAAAATAGAAAATAAAATCTTTATTTTAAAAAACTTCACTATTTAGCTCAGGTTGGCCACCAACTTCCTGAATCAGTCCTGCTCCAGCCCCGGTGTGGGTTCCAGGTGTGTGCCACTCCCAGCCAGGAGTTTACTCCCTCCTTTAACTTTTTATTTGAAAATAATTTTGAATTTACAGAAAGTTGCAGTAGTCATACAAAGAGCCCTCTACATAGATGAGCTCAGATGCACCTGTTGCCAACATTTGCTTTAACCATCTCTCTCTCACTTCCCTGTCTCTCTTCATTTCCCTCCCTCCCTTGCCCTCTCCCTCCCTCCTTTCTACCCTCCCTTCCTCCCTCCCTCTCTCTCTCTCTCTCCTCTCTCTCTCTCTCTCTCTCTCTCTCTCTCTCTCTCTCTATCTCTCTCTCACACACACACACACACACACACAAACACACTATTTTTAGTTGACAGTAAATTGCATGCATTATTACCCCTGCCCTGAGCATTTCAGTGTGTGTGTTCTAAGAACATGAACCTTCCCTTACATGGTCATCATGCAGCTTTAGTGTGTTTACCATTCTCATATACTTTTACTTAATATTCTGACTCTGTGTCCATTTTGTCAGCTGGCTCAGAAGTGTCCTTTAGGGTATTTTCCACTCTGCCGTCCAGGACCCCATCCAAGATCACATATTATACCTAGTTGTCATACCTATTTAAGGTTCTGTTTGGTTCGGTGTCAATTTTGTGACTTGATTTTGAGTCAGGGTCTCCCATTGTAGTCCATGTTAGTCTTGAACTTGAAGCAGCCCATCTGCCCCTCACTGTGACAGCGATTCTGATTCTGACTGACGGGAAGTTTCAGTGTCCTGTCTCTTGTCTGCTGCGGCCTTTTAAAAACTTGCCCATTTCCAAGAGCATCGCTGTAGCGCTTTAGACATTAAGATTCAGAACATAAAACAGCCTCACCTTTTCACTGTAATTGCATTTTCCATGATGTCTTTTTCTCATTCCTGCCCATATGGGAGGAACAGCAACTGCCATGGCTCCACCGTCACCACATCTCTGTCATGAGTGCTCCCTGTTCTGAGTCGGGTTAACTCATAGCACAGAGTGGAACAAAGTGATGTCTGCTGTTGTCTTCTTTCAGAACACATATGACCGCTGCCCCATGGAGCTGGTTCGCTGTATCCGGCACATTCTGTACAACGAACAGAGACTGGTCCGAGAAGCAAACAATGTAAGTGCCCGTTGGTGTGGGGGCTGGGGAGCCCTTTTTGGTCCATTTCCCTTTGGACCCCACTTCCTCGAGTTAACCCAGGATGCTCTCGTGTCTCTTTAGGGAGCTGATCTTAGATTTGTAATTCAGTAAGAATACAGCCATAAAGCAGGGTGAACCTGGTGCAAAATAGTTTAACCACAAGCAAATCATTTTTGCATTGAAGCATGCTCACATTCAGGTGCAATTCCTTAGGAGAAATTTCCCCACTCCCTCTGGGCCAGTGGCTGAAAGGGTGGGTCATCCCTAGTCACTTACACAGCCAGATCCACAGGCGCCTCGTAAGCGCCTCCCCCATAACTTCACCTGAGGGGCTTCAGGACACCTTTGAGAAGTGTGGCTTCATGCACGGGGGAAGCAAATGACTTTTTTACCAGAAGGTCCTGAAATAGACACAGACCATGTATTTCCAACTTAGCCACAGTCATGGCATTGAGTCAATGAATGAATTAGGAATCGGGTCATAATCGTCGGAAGACCCGGGTGACCCTGGGATGAGTGGAGTTCTAGTCTCTCAAGGAGTTGGGAGCATCCTGTGTGTGTACTCCAGTGGAGGCCAAAGCTGAAGCATGTTTTTACCAGGCCACCTGTCTCTCCACACTTTCCATTCTACCCCAGTTCTCACACATGGCATTTGCAGCTTCTTCTGACCTCAGATTTCATTCTGGCAGTCTTAGCTTCACCTAAGGATTAAGACCGAAGACTTCTTACACCCTAAATCTCCCCATCTTTTCCTAGGGGAGCTCTCCAGCTGGAAGTCTTGCTGACGCCATGTCCCAGAAGCACCTTCAGATCAACCAGACGTTCGAGGAGCTGCGCCTCATCACACAGGACACGGAGAACGAGCTGAAGAAGCTGCAGCAGACCCAAGAGTACTTCATCATCCAGTATCAGGAGAGCCTGCGGATCCAAGGTGAGGCCCGCATCACGGTCCACGATGCTCTGGGAGGGAGCACGCTTTGAGGAAGTAGAAGAGAACCTGGTTCCATTCAGAGCCTTGCCTGTGTCTGAGTGAAATGGGGCCATTCACACTGAAGAACTGGAAGGGTGAAGTTTGGGGAGGGAGAGCACATGGCCCCTGACAGGGAGAGTGGGAGGGTCTCACTCAGGCTTCCTGTACTCAGGAATTTGGGGTGGCCGTAGATGTTTCTTTTGAAGAAGGCATTCACAGTTTAATAAATAGCATATAGAGGGCATAATGCATTGAAGAGGGTTAATGTTTTATAAATGCAGCTTTGCTGAAGTGATCAGTGGGAAGTGCAGCTCAGCAATAGAGGATTTTCCTAGCATGTGTGAGGCCCTGACCTCCATCCCAAAACTGAGGGAGCTCTATTTGTGGTGCCCACCATGCAGTGTTCTATGCGGTTCTTCAGGCCCTCCTGTGCCCCTGTATGCCTTCTGGGGACAGTGCTCCCTAGCCCTTGTTCTGGAGCATGCAGAAATGGAGAGTCTTCCTAAGGGTATGGTGCCTCACTGGTGCTCCTTCTTGACCCCATGGGGAGCATTAACACTTTCTTCTCCTTGCCTACATGTTTCAGACTCTCAGAGGGGGCGGGAGTGATAGCTCACGTGGTTAAGAGCACTGCTGCTCTCACAGAGGACCAGGGTTTGATTCCCAGAATCCACTTGGTGTCTCAAAACCATCTGTAACTCCAGTTCCTCTGTGGGCATCAGACATGCACGTGGTACACAGACATATACATGCAGGCCAAACATTCATACACAGAAAATAAAATAAATCTAAGAACAATTTTGAAAAGTAAGAACTTTAGAAGACTTTTTGTCCCCATACCGCCAGGCACATAACCTGTGTCTTCTAAGGGCATGTGTGAGGACCACAGCACGTCACTATGTTGACATTTATTTACTGACTCCCAGGCTCCCAGATTGTTATTGAGAAGAACCACATCTTTTAGTTCTGTACCCTGAGGCCAGCATAAATTATAGTTGTGGGCTTGTCCTAGCTGTCTAATGTTGCTTTTGTTCATCCCAGCTTGTGTGTCCCTAGGGCAAGGACCAGGTCAGTGTGACATGGTTCTCAAAGGCCAACCAGGAACTTAAATGAGGCCTGTCAGTGTGTACAAATTCTTAGCAAGACCCGAGGAAGGATGCTGGGCTGCTCAAGGGTCAAAGGAGGAAGCAGTAATGCCAGCACTCGGGCATGTCCTTTCTGGGCATGGAGTGCGGACAAGGAAGGGTTGCGGGCAGTGGTAACCAACCCTAGACATGCGCGCTTGAGCAGAGCTGCTGAGTACACCTCTTTCTGTGACTCTGTACCCTGCTGTGTCAGGATCTGTCCATATCTATTGAAAGATGAGGATGTAGCTCACTTGGGAAAGTGCTCACCTGGCATACACCAAATCCTGGGTTCGATCCCCAGCATACAATAAAAAAAGGCATGGGAACATTAGTCT
The DNA here is from genome assembly GCA_004026605.1 of Ondatra zibethicus. Lineage (NCBI taxonomy): Eukaryota > Metazoa > Chordata > Mammalia > Rodentia > Cricetidae > Ondatra > Ondatra zibethicus. Next base: position 1,858 of record PVIU01009555.1, on the reverse strand, counting down.
CACAGCAGCCTATTGAGCTATTGTCGGGGTTCTTCCTTTATAGATGGGGGACTAGGGCACAGGAGAGAAAAAACTGGCCCAAGTTCATGCAGCTGGTAAACCACGGGGCCACTTGTACACAACGCCCTGTGGAATGCCCTCTGTGTGGTGAACGGGAGGCAGGCACTACCGAGGACTTGCTTCCCTATCAAGCACCTGATTCCAGCCCGGGCGAGGCTATATCAGGAGACCCCTGATCAGAGAGGCTAGAGACTGTCTTCTGAGAGAGCCCCTTCATCATGAGACACCCCTGGTTAATTGGAACCAGCTTACTGTCATGGGGTGTCTGACCCTGAGCATGGGAAATCCTCCAGACTTCCCACCAGACACAAGAGATGATGGTGGTGGGTGTCCTGTCCCCTCCTCCAGCTCAGTTTGCCCAGCTGGCCCAGCTGAACCCCCAGGAGCGCATGAGCCGGGAGACAGCCCTCCAGCAGAAACAAGTGTCCCTGGAGGCCTGGCTGCAGCGGGAGGCACAGACACTGCAGCAGTACCGTGTGGTTAGTGCATCCTGCATCCCTCTGCCCCTGGGAGGGAGCTCTGTCACCTGAGATTCAGGGCACCAGGTAGGGCACAGAGCCAAGATGAGAGCAGATCCCCTCTTTCCTGGGATACACATGAGGTGGAACAGGTGGAGAGGGCAGGGCCACGCCCTGGGTCCTAGGCCAGGCTCTATGGCTGCTCTCCGGGAGCCAGAAGGTTGCTGTGTCCTCATGCAGGAGCTGGCTGAAAAGCACCAGAAAACCCTGCAGCTGCTGCGGAAGCAACAGACCATCATCCTGGACGACGAGCTGATCCAGTGGAAGCGGCGGCAGCAGCTGGCAGGGAACGGGGGTCCCCCTGAGGGCAGCCTGGATGTGCTGCAGTCCTGGTGAGGGCGGGAGGTGGACAGGGTGGACAGGGTGGGCAGGGGCTTGGGCAATGGTGCCAGCTGCCTTCTGTCCTGTGTGCCCGAGCAGCAGTTCCCGCTGTCTGGGGCAGCTCTCACTTTATCAGTGTCTGGGCTCCTGATGGGCTTGGCTCCTCAGACCCGTGCCACCTCCCGCAAGGGATGGTGGTGCCTTGGAACGGACAGGGCTGCTCTTGAGCTCGCTGGTTCCAAGTTGGGGCCACCCTGTCTGTCCACTGCTGTTGGAAAGTGGGACTCTGCTCTGTGCCTGTGCAGGGTAGTGGTGAGCAATGCCAGCACCTTGGGGGGATGAGGGGAGTTTTGTTGGAGGGAACAGTGTCATGTGGTCCCCTCCCCTGGCCTGTGCTGGAGCAGAGGTCACCATCCCTCTGAGGGTCCTGGGCTCCTTGCAGGTGTGAGAAGCTGGCCGAGATCATCTGGCAGAACCGGCAGCAGATCCGCAGGGCTGAGCACCTCTGCCAGCAGCTGCCCATCCCAGGCCCCGTGGAGGAGATGCTAGCCGAGGTCAATGCCACCATCACAGACATCATCTCAGCCCTGGTCACCAGGTGACTGCTGCCTCCTGGTCATGCTCAGAGGGACATGGCGGTTCCTGGGGGTGGGCATGTTGAGACCCAGGAGCTGTCCAAACCCAGAGCTCTGCCCGAGTCCTGCTCCTCCACCTTCCCCCACCCACTGTGGCCCTAGTTGCTCTGCTGCTGTGACTGTCCTGGCCCAGTGTGCCTTGGGGACACTGCAGGAAGCACCATGGGGTCCAGCCTCCTTCACACCTGTCTCCAAACCCCCATGTCCTCCAGGGAACAGAGGCCAGGCCCCTCCTCCTCTGCCTGTCTCCCTTCTCCTAGCAGGCCCCACAGGAAGGTCCTCCCCTCCTAGCTGGCCTCCCAGCTCTCTCCCCTGAGCCAGCAT
>PVIU01009554.1:0-75519 GCA_004026605.1 Ondatra zibethicus | reverse complement strand
GGCGACATGCAATTATACAGCCTGTACAATTTCTGTCACTCCTATACCACTGCTATGCATTTCTGACAAGCATTTAAATATTTCATTTGAATGCCACACACTCAGAATACCTAGCTTAAATCGTGGCTATATAGGCACTAGCGTGGCAACCCTGAGCACATCATCTCACCAACCCGGTTCTCTGGCCAAGTGGAAGCTCTGATGCTGTGCACACATTTCAACAGGGTGGAAACCAAATGTGAATAGAAACAGGGACTTAAAAACAGTATCAATCAATGCTACATTTGTTTAAAGAGACCATTGGCTTAAAGCAAATCCTTGCATGGCTCTGAGAACAGACATGCAGAATTAACTAAATTGTGCTCTGAAGCCTAGATGCCACAGCTGTTCTGCCATGTTATGCCAAGAATGCGTTCAACTGACGTGGTTGCAGATAGCTGGGTTGCATAACTGTCCATGCTTCAAATTTATGCCTCCAAATTGAGCTGCTCTCCAGTGTGTTATGAGAGAATGTAAAGTTACTGTAATGTAAAGTAAGCTGCCAAGGAGGGCAGGATAGAAAGATACAATGGGGAAAGAAGGGAGAGAGACACAGTGGAAAAGAGACAACCCGGGTCTAACAGCTTTTAAACTTTTGTTGGGTGTCAACGATTCACTAGGGCTCAACTCCAGAGGAAGGCCCGTTTCCCTTCTGTCCTGTACTCCTGTCCTGTAACTTAGGAGATAAGGTTAAACTGGCATAAACATGTTCTCAGTCTAAGCAATCTTAGCATCCTGGTAAAGCTGGCAAAAGCCAGTCACCAAGCAGAGTCTTGCAAAGGAGAGACGCTTCAAATTAAGATTTCTATCCCTATTCATTCTGTATCAAAACAATTCATTTTCAGTTTATTTAGAAATATGAAAGCACAATTAGGTTCATAAAACTTGAATAAGTTTTGATACTCTCTGAAGGATTTGAGGGATGAAATCTGTTATTATCCAGAAGCATGCTACATTTTACCAAATGAAGCCTGATGTATTTAAATACAAATAAAGAAAATAAAAACCCTGGTGAAATCAGACCAGTTATTCCCCAACTAACTCTACACTAATTCTGTAGGGCCCTTTGCTTTAGGCAGTGGCCTTGGATAATGGATGTGACTCTAAACTGAAGCCACTTTCGGTTTTATAATTTTTTAACAATAGTTACTTGTTAATCAAATTTACTCTATTATCTTACTCTAAACATGTATGTGCCTACTTTTGTTTTGTTATGGTTGACTTTTTTTGTAAAAAAAAAATTGAACATAGTCTGCTTGTGATGGATATGAAAAGTAACTTGATATTGATCTAATTTTCTCATATTCAATGACCTGCCCATCAGAAGAGAAGATCTAGGGGTCACACGGATCCTCTTATTCCTGTCACTTCAGAGCAAGAAGTGGTTCCCTCAGAGTCTTCTCTCTAGTTAAAGACCACGCCCTGAGCACTAGGACAGCTAACCAATGAGAGAGCAGGAATCTGCAGGGCAAATGAAGCAGAGTCAGATAGTGTGGCTGGAAAGGGCAGCTCCAGGCTGCTTCCCTGAATAAACATGGGTTTTATCACGTGTTTGACTCCCAGTTCAAATCTCAATTCTGAGCATAACTCAGTGAATGTCCCCAGAGAAGCACAGCTTTACAGGCGCACTTCCTCAGTTCTATGCTACTTACTGCGTTCACTGTGCTATATGTATTATGAAAACATTCGATACAATCCTTTCTTCATGACCTGAATCTCCCTCTAGGAGAGCCACGAGAAGATTAAAGATTGCTTGTTTCCCCTGCTTGCATGGCTCTGTACCACATGATCTGACTGTAGCTGAGTGGTCAGAACCACTGGGCTCCTAAGTCTCCCAGTCATGCGATGCCCATAACACACCCTGGTAATATTTGGCACTATCTGAATCGAAAAGTAGCTTTTAAAGAACTTCATGTCCCATTTATGGCCTTGTTTGTCTTGAAAGCTGATTCTAGTTTGAAAGTACAACTTGTTTATTCCCAATTACGAGTGGACTTGGGAATCCACTTAATTGCCTTGTAAGCAGGCAAATGATTTACCATTAATCTTACAGCACATAAATGAGACATCTCTTCCAGGTCAAAGTTTCTATTGGAACTATCTGCCACAAAACCAATCCATTTATATATTAACATATATTAACATGCTTTTCTTCAAAAAAGAAAAAAAAGACTAATGCTAGTTGTCCATGATTCATGCCTGTAACCCCCATATTTGGAAGGATAAACTAGAAAGATTAAGAATTTGAAACCAAGTCAGACATGGTGTCACATAAATAATTCCAGCACTCAGGAGGCAGAGACAGGCAAGTTGGAGGCCAACCTGGTCTACAAAGTGAGTTCCAGGACAGCCAGTGCTTTGTAGAAAGACCTGCCTCAAACAAACAAACTACCTTAAACCAGCCTGTGCTACATGGTAAGATCTTGTCTCAAAACATTTTGTAATGTAGCTAATAATGATATATTACAGATTTTCTATATATAAGTCAATCATCTTGATAAAATTTTTGTGACTTTAACTTTAACCTGAAAACAACTCAACTGAATGACCAGTGTTTTAGACTCAAAGAAAACTGGTGCTGAATTGCTGGGTTTCAAAGTGAGGAGTAATGAGAGACAATGAAAGCAACTGAAATTAAATTGTCGTCTTCATACTCAGGATGGACCAGTTCATCATACCAGTAAGAAAAGCTACAAAACCACTGCCATCAGACTGGCACGGCCCAGGTTATGCTGATCTGTGGCCGTGCTGCAAGTCCACACGCAAGATCTGTTCTTACAGACACCATCTCTGGCTCTGTGAGAGTCTCAACGGCTCCTTTAGAGACAGAAATGTCTTGAGTTATCTTGTAGTTCCAGCACAGACATATAAAGTGAGGGTCAGAGCATAGGCGTCACCTCTCCTCTCCCATGAACTGACAATACTGGTAGCCACTTCGCTATTCTGAGGTTTTCGGAGTCTGAGCTCATTTGGTAAGTACTGAATGAATATCATTATGACGTGGATGTAAAGGAGTTTAAAGACCCAAATGGTATGGCTTTTAATACTACGTATATCCCCTTAGATTTATACATAATATAACTCATCATCCAACCAATATTTGAGCACCTACTGTGTGCTAGATACCATGCTATTTGCTTTGAGATCTATCATCAAACAAAACAGAGAAAGACCCCAACTTCATAGAATCTAGCAAAATATAAAGATGTCCAATTATAAAAATAAATTAAAATAGTTTAGAAACTATTAACTGCTATTTTAAAAAAGAAGAGTGTGAGGAAGTTTGGGGATGCTGGGTAGGGGAGAAATCTTCACCTGTGGCCAGGTTAAAATAGCACTAAGGATGCTTTACTGCCCTATACACATGTAAGTAGGAAGGTGGTAGATGCAGGAACTCAGTGAGCCTGGCAGGCAGGTCAGGAGAGAACCCAGTGGCAGGCAAAGCCAGATCATGGAGAACCTTGGAAGTCACTTTAAGGTCATTATATTTCTTTTTTTATTCTTTTAGGATTACATATGACGTATATTTTTAATCAAAAAAGGAAAACTAAGTGAGTAAACTGTAGGCATACTAAAACTATCCCTTGGAGGTAAAATGCTAAAAGGAATTTTTATCAAAAATCCCTCATTTAAAACACTGCATCAGAATTAACTTCTTATAAATTCCCTCTAGTTAGCCATAGAAAGCAGGAAGTACAACATACTAACCAGAGACTTTGTAGTATACAGCGGACCAGAATGTTAATCCTGCAACTACTGCACTCATGGGCATTGAAAACACTTGTTAATTCTCCTATAATAAACATCCAAGATCCAATCTCAAACCACTATTAGCATTCTGTTATGAAAGCACAGCCACGCTAATGTCAACACACAAATATAATCCAGTACCTATAAAAAGTAGAATTAGTGGCAGCTTATTGCCTTATGCAAACTTAATTAACTTGGCAACCATGACAGAGGAATTAAAACACTTTTAGGACCTATGTAACAGACAGCTTAAAACAATAAAAGTGTAAGAACCATCTGTGCATCAAGTGGGAGAAAACACTGAAGTGGAATTTCAGAGCCACAGGATGGCTCAGTAGTGAAGGCGCTTGCAGCCGAGGATGGCAGTTTGAATGCAATCTCGGGAAGCCACAGATAAAGAACTAATTCTTCCAAGTTGTCCTTTGACCTCTACACAAAGGTGGCCTGGGAGAGAGTGTTGATACTGATGACAGTGAAGAGTGGCCAGATTCCAGATACACTCTGAAAGGCAAGCCACCAGGGCTCCCTGACTCTATCAGGGGTGTAATGTGCAAGAACAAGGGGCTAAAGAACAATGGGGGTTTGAGGCCTGACAGTCTCCTGAGATGAGGGTAGTGAGGGACAGAGCAAGTTTGGGGGAGCGAGATCAGGACTTCGTGGCTATTCATACTATATTTGGAACAGCCAATAGTCATGCAAATGGAGGTATTTAAGTGAGTGTTTGGACATACAGCTCAGGTAAAAGTTCAGTAAAGGGTCTGGGCTAGAGATACCAGAGTCAAGTGTATTATTTGAACTCAGGAGACTAGATGGAACTTCCAGTGAATACAGATAAAAAGGACCAAAAAATAAGGCTTGGGACATGGGGTAGGGCAGGGAGAAGCCCAGCAAAGAAATTTTGAAATGACAGGATAGGAAGTGATGGGGAATATTAGAGGATGAGAAGCTAAAAAAGAAAATAGCTCTCCACCAAAGAGGGCAGGACATGAAAACTGGCTCCTTAGACATTAACATATCCTTAATCTGATCCATGAGACTTGTGTCCATATACTGAGACTGTATGTGGATAGGCTTAAAAGAGAGGTTACTGATTCTTCCCTTTTCAAAAAGTCAGCTGCAAGCAATCATGGTGACACAGACCTGTATCCCTGTACTTGAGAGGAGGAAGCAATGGGACCAGAAGTTTATGGTCAACCTGAGCTACATTTAAAGTTTGAGGTCACCCTAAGCTACATGAAATCCCCTATACACATATCAAATACAAAACAAAAAAAAATTAAATTTCCAAAGTTGCTCTAAGAATAAACATATACATTCTTTTTCAAATCATGGACAGAGCCATGAGAACGTGCATCATGCTTCTGAAGTTTAAAGAAAACCAAACTGAAAAGTTCAACACCCAAGTTGATCAAAACCTCAGTTTTAACGAAACACTTCACGCTCAGGGCCCAGCGTCAACACTTGCTCTACTTCTCTAAGCAGAAATTGTCTTTCTCCTGTGACTCTGTGAACCAGGAGTCACCGTGGTTTATTTTACTTCACAGCTTTATGGTGAGAGCCAGATGAAGTAATATGCAAAGTTAGTTAACTGATATACTGCAAACCTTATTGCCAGAAATAGCATTAGAAAGGCTGAACTATCCATTTCTCTGCGTGTTTTCATCTTTTAGTACCAAAGAGAATTTTAAAAGAAAGTAAGAAAAGCTGGGCTTAGTGACACGCCCTATAACTTGGGAGGCAAAGAAGGAAGACTCACAAAGGCTAGCCTGAGCTACACATCTCAAACCGGGGAGGAGCGGACACACAGTGACTGTGTCCTTGCCTGAGAAACAGTGGTTGGTAAAACTGATTCTTTCTCAACAGACCCATAGTCCAACAAAAAGTAATTCAGTAGTTTTAGAGACAGCTGTAAGAATGAAAAGGACGATCAGATCAGGTTTTATCTACTATGAGCGCCACATGGCTCAGGTGACTATCCCTAGTCCCTCCCCATCCCTTCTCACCTCCAGCCCAGATGCTGGCAAGAGCACAATATGGAGAATCCAGAAATCAAAATTATTCTTAAATCCAGACATGCTCCCCAGCTCTCATCACCATTCCTCGGCTCAGTTACTTTCTGAATGTGCACCAGAACCTACAAAGGACTCCTGGTGTCGTTATTAGCTGACCCTCTAGACCCAGTAATTTCATGAGCCACTGTTACTCTTATCAAAACTTTTAACTAAAGAAAAATTGTAGATATCCCTACATAGACTAGAAGCTTTAAAAAAAATCCAAGTCTTCACATGTAGTTAGTACATACACAAAAGAAAAACCAAAGTAAATGTCATTTTTGTTTTTATTGAACTGTATTTATTTTCCACCACAAGCAGTAAAGAAGAAAAAAGAAGAAGAAACAGAAAGAGCTCCTTTGAGAACATTTTCCTAAGTGCAAATCCCTCGACGGCGCTTATTCCCATTTCAGTATAAATAGGCTGAATTTTGACATTAAAGGAAGCAAAATAAACTGCTTGAGCACTTGAAATCCTAATTTCCCATAAAACTTTAAGGCTCTTCTCTCATTTAAAACTTCCCTATCGTTTCTCAAATTCTTCTCTAAAGAGAATTCCTGTTTTTCCAGAAGTAGCCCACAAACAGATAGAATGTTTCTTTGTGTCAGTCACTGGCATTTTGTTAAGCATTTAATTTCTACATCCATCTATTGAATATCATTAATATTAACAAGGTCATTACACTAGCTTTATCCCTGAGTAAGATCAGCACACTACTTCTAAAAGTGACCCATCAGATCTTTTTGGACACTTCTTTTGGTGAGGGTTCACACTGGCCGCACTGGAGGTCAGGGGACAACCTTCAGGAGTGGGTTCCCTCCTTCCACCAAGTGGGTTCCAGGCCTCAGACTCAGGCTGCCAGGAGCGACAGCAAGTGCCTTTCACCACTGAGCCATCTTACCCATATCAAATACCTTACCTTGATATGACTCCTTCCAACGTAATAGTTGTCCTTTCAAAATTTCTTTTGTTTGGGACTTCAAAATGCTGAAGCACACCATCAGAGTCTCTGTTTAGCAGTCTGATGGGGAAACTGTTCTTGTTTGAAAGACCTTAATTCCCAGAGTCTGGGATCACAACCAGGACAATGCCTAAGGCCGACTTCAACCTGACCTGTCTCACTCTTCCAGATCTCCCTGTGTGACCAGAGATATTCATTTACAAACAGAGCTAAAGACGCATACTCACCAAGTGGACATAAGGCACAAAGTATCCAAAAAGTGCAAGTGGAATTCCGGCGGCCCACACTGCATAAGCTGTCACCTTGAAGATGGCAAAATTGAAAAATTTCTTTGGAGGACTAAACTTTCTCCGGGAAAAGAAGGAGAGCCTGCTGCCCTCACTCTCTTTGTCTTTGGTGCTGGGAACAAGAGGTCGGTAGGTAAAGCCAGCCAGAAAGAGCACGAACATGAAGATGCAGAGGACTCTCAGTGTGTAAAAGAGGCCCACACTTTTGGTCAGCTTCCCTAAAAGCAAAGGGAGCAAAATTGTGAAGACACTGCTGCCGGCCGTGACGATGCCGTTAACTAGTCCGAGGCGCTTCTTGAAGTAGTGTCCCAAGATAACCAATGAAGGCTGGTATGTGAAGGAGCAGCCGCAGGCAAATATGATTCCATAGGTAAGGTACAGAGGCTCTATGGAGCTGCATAAAGAGGAGACAGACAGAAAGCAGCTTTAATCCTTTGCATGGTGCTTAGGAGAATAACACCTCATATAGAGGCTGGAGAGACAGCTCAGCAGTCAAAAGCATCTGCTGTTCTTGCTTGACTCGGTTCCCAGCACCCACATGGCAGCTCACAACCACCGTAACTCCAATCCCAGGGGATCTGATGGCTTCTTCTGGCCTCTGTGGGCACTGGGTATGCACATGGTACACACACACACATATATGTATTTAAACATTCATACACATGAAATAAAATTAATTCTTAAAAGGAACTCCCTTAGTAAAAACAGATCTTGCCGACACGTTTTCTAAAATAAAAAACAAAAATGGAAAAGGCTTAATAAGCCAGGAACATAGCAATAAGTTATTTTAACGTAATCTAAATGTATGGAAAATAACCATTATGGTCATCAATGACTCTACTCCCCTTTGCCTGCCAAGGATTTCTGGTGAACCATACATAGCGCTGAGTAAGAATTATGTTCTCCACAGCTCAGAAACAAAGACAGCTGCTAGGAAGGGACAATAAAATTTTGTTCAATAGTACTTTCAAATTACAACTTAACTATGTACACACATTTTTATGGCCTTTCCCCAGGTGCTTACTAAGCAATACAGCCCAAGAAAAGACTGTGTGGTGCTGTCTCCTCAGTGTCATAGCAGAGTGTCTGTGTGAGATCACAGCTGTGGTCTCCCCACGCCCACTGTCCTAGAGCCGTCAGCCAACCTTAGCCCTGGATTGCATGGCTCCCGGCATTGTGCAAGATAAGAAGAAATCATATTCAGATTGCATTAAGACTGAATTAAGTGTGCTCAGCACTGATTCCAGTCTGCAAGCTTTTAAGAAACTTATTACTTACGTCTCGAATAAATAAAAAGAATACAAGGAGTTTTAATTTAATCAAACAACTGTACATTTCTTAGGAGGTGAAGGATTATGTGCTTGGAGACAACTGTGGCAAGCACTGAAAGGAAACAAGTTAAAAGTTGTCTTCTTTTTCTTTCTTTCTTACTTTTTTTTTCAAAGTCCAATTCAAAAGGCTATTTATCAGTAGATAAAGCTGGTTAATAAATTAAATTTTGGACAATAATGCCCTCCTATTAGCATACTGAGGGAATCACAAGGAACTCCGCTCCCCTTGGACTAACCCCATCCAGCCCCACCTTCACATCTCTTCCAGGCCAAGCTCACTCCATTCTGATCACTCTTCACCAAAGCTCCACTCTTTGTTTTGCTTTGCTTTGCTTTTTCAAGACAGGGTGTCCTGGAACGCTCTCTGGCCTTAAACACAGAGATCCACTTGCCTCTGCCTCCTGAGGGCTGGGATTTAAAGCATGCACCACCACATCCTGCTCAAATCTCCACTCTTGATTCAATAGACACATTAAACAGAAACTTGGTAGAAAAGTATTGAAAGTGTTTGTTTTGTTCAAGTTACTCACAGTCTGCATAAAGCAATACTTCCATCCCTATCCCTATAAGAATTATACAGAACAAACAATGCTTCATTTCAAAAACATTTTTTATTATTATTATTTTGTTTTATGTGCATGGATGATTTGCCTGCATGTACAATGTGTGTACATTTGTGTGCATGTGTGTGCCTGGTGTTCATGGAGGCCAGAAGTGTGCCTTGGATTCTTTGGGACTGGAGCTATAGACAACTGTGAGCCACCATGTGGGCGCTGGAAATTGAATCCAGGTCTTTTGCAAGAGCCATCTCTCCAGTCCGTGCTTCATTCATTTTGGTTGGAGGGGGGATGTTGTCTGTTTTGTTTTGTTTTTTAGGTCTCTCACTATATGGGAAAAATTAACCCTGAGTTCAGTCTATACCAAATTTTCCACATAAGCAGTTTTCCAAATAATTGCAAGTTCTTAAATTCTCAAAATTTTAAAGAAAAAATATAAAATTTATATCCATTTCTCTGCCTCCCTCAAAATATTTATTAAAAAATAGTATTGATAACATCATTATCACAAACATCAAGTGTCCCAGCTACTCCACAATAAAGCAGATAGCCATGAACATAAATCAGAGCCATTCTTTTGAGCATAACTTGAAATCTCATGTACTTGGTGAGAGTGGTTTCACATCTTTCTAGGTACCTTAGTGTCACTGTCCTCACAGAACTTCTGTCCCTTATGTCTGCCCTCAGGACAACAGCTGGGTTCAGTGGCTGACATCTAACTGCAGTGTAAGGCAGCAGGGTTAGAGGAGTCTAGACATGCGCACGGGACTCTGAGTCACCCAGGGCACTAGAGAATCAGACCTGCCACCTCACGCTGGTGACTTTTGCAGCTTTCTCCAGGATATGCTATGTTGTTCTGACAAAGTGAGTCATGTGAGGATATTACATTTATTAAGGTCAATGTGGCCTCAAGAATTGCTTCTCCTGGACTCTGAGATGCAGAGATAAGAAAAAGGAGGGACAAACTGGACTACAATATAATTTTTTTTTCACTTGTCAAAAAGGTTGTAAAAACAAATGCTTGGTGTTTGTGTGTGTGATTTCCACTGAAATGTATAACAGGTTCTGCGGGCTTTCGCTTGCTCTCCACACCCTCAGCAAGGGGCAGAGCCACCGGTTCAGCTAACCAGTACCTGGAGAATTCCAAACTTCTTTTCTTTTTAAATAAAAAGTTTAGAAGCAATCAGAAAGGCTCTTTAAAAATGAAAATCTGTTTTATACTAAGAAATATAATTTTAAACAACTTGAATAAAATTTTAAGTGGACAAGTATAAAAGCTAACTGCCTACTTTAGATTGAGGAAGATGAGTGTGTGTGTGTGTGTGTATATGTGTGTGTGTGGGTGGGTGGGTGGGTGTGTAATAGGAAGTGAAGAGAGAAAAGCTAAGGATTCTGCTGACTAAATATGAAAAAACTTAAAATAAACAGGGTCAATTTTGCAAGCTAAATCCCTTCTTAACTCCACCCATGACTAAGTCAGGACTTTCAGATAAGAAAACATTAGGGCAGGCAGGGAAGAGAAAGAGGCAGGAAATGATGACAAGCAACTAGCTGGAGGGTGGCCTCTGGGCTGCTCTTTGCTAACTACCTCCTGCTACCAGTACTGAGGAGCACACAAGCGTCCCTCTAACCACACAGAGAACTGAGGACGACAGCTGTCTCACACTGTAATGTGTCCTTTGACCTTGGGAGGCCTGCATATTTTCTTCTAATAAATGTAGTATATGACATTACGTTTTAAAGTATATTTAGCCACTTCATCTTGTAAGGTATTTAAATACTTTAATATGCTCTTTTTATTTTTTATTATTTTTTAAAACATAGACTGGAAATCTCTACCTGGGTTGGCAATGATTTAGATCTTATTCTCATCAATAAAACAATTTTCCTATCAAGCCTATTACTTAAAAATATCACTTACTGACTGAATCCTTGAGATCTAAGAGGGTAGCGACTTTAAACTGAAGCCATAGCTTTAGATAACTAATAGATATAACTTGATTCCTTTAGGAGTTTTATGTAAATAGATAAATGTTTCACAAAAGGTGAAACATTTTTCTGGGCTCCATGGAACACATGCATCCTAACATCTAAAATTGGCCACAAAGAGCAAGTATGTTTCACTGTTCTGCCTCAGGTGTGCCACTGAGGGGCAATTCTGATCTCCAGATGTTGGTGTTTTAAGAGGATTTTCTTTTGCAAAGGCCTGGAAGATATTTAACAGCTCTTCAAGAGCAGCATGAAGCAGCCATATCCTTACCTTACGAAAGAACTGGACATGAGTCCGATGAATCCCACGGCAGCACCCACGACCGCTGTTTTCCGGCAGCCAAACATGTCTGTGAAGACACTGACTACGGGGCAGCAGAAGAAGATCATGCCCATGGACAGCGAGCCTACCCATGCTGGAAAAGAGGGAGAGCATTATGTCGCAAACTGCACTGACGCCATTCCATTTAGAAGGTGGGTAATCCGCACTGAGGAACGGCGCTGATGCACATTGACAACCAGAAGAAATATTCAACAACTGGCAACAAGTCTGGACTCCAGCTTAAGCACTTGGCCAGTGGTGATTCATGCTCAACTGTATTCAATTGAATTCTTGAAAAGTTTTTAGCCATGATTCTAATTTTCTTCCTTTATCAGAAAGAAGACTATCTTAAAACACTATGTGTGTGCTGATACCGAACTCGGGCCCTGCAAGAGCACGAGTGCTCTCAACCACAGAGCATCTCTTACTATTCTTGCAGCTCCAGCATCAGCACTGTGCTGAAGGGAACATCTACAGAGAATACAAAGAGCGACAGGGATCCAAACTAAACAGGACACCACAGGACAGTCTGCCAGACTGTCAGTGAACCTGCTCCCTCCAACCCGAAGCCTAAACCAAGAAAAACATCTGCTAAGGATGAACCTACATTAGCAGAGGTTCTGGAGGAAGAAAAGCTAACTGGAAAGAAGGCATTGGTGTCATCTGAAGGGCAAGAGAGAAGCAGAAAGAGACAGAAAGCTCAGTCTGCAGACAGCATGGGAGAGGGAGCTGTGGGAAATCTGGGGGCAACTTTTCAAAGCTATTTTTACTAAGGAGTTTATGAATGTTAATTTTTAGGACTCCACTAATTGGATTATCCATACACACACTCTCTCTGAGTCATTTTTTTTGGAAAGTTCCATCATCCATAAATAAAATAAATATTGACTTAATGTTGTAAGCCACATATAAAGCTGATTCAGCATTCCATATATGTGCTTTAAAGTTTTAGTGGTACATATTTGAATTTTACATAGTTTTTCTGGAGCAAAAAGCTGTGATTTTTATCTAGGTTTTATGCTATTTTCGTGAGACATGGATAATCATGGCCACCTGCTAATTATTTGTGGTTTAAAATAAAAGGTTTTTGCTAGGCATGGTGGCTCACTTATAATGCTAACACTTGGGTGGCTGGAGCAGGAGGACTGCTGTGAGTTCAAGTCCAGCATGAGCTACATAGACACCGTCTTTAAAAAAAAAATCACTCATCAGTAATAATTTAATCCTATTTTAAAAAATCTTAGTAATATATGTTTAAGAAATGACTTTCTGGGCTAGGTATGGTGGAAATTACCTTTAATTCCAGAACCCAGAAGGCTGAAGCAGGAGGATCTCTGAGTTTGAGATCAGCCTGATCTACATAGTTACACAACATCCAAGGCTACACAGTGAGATAATGTCTCAAAAAATAAATAAATAAATGAAACAAACGATAACAACTAAAGAAACAATACACCACTAAAACCCAGCAGAATAGAATACTGCCATCCATTCTTAGACAGAGGTGCCTTACAATCAAGGTACTAACATCAAATAGTAAACCACACCAAGAAATCTAAGAGCATATGTGACATGTAATAGTCACGAGTCAAAGTAAATCTAAGAGCATATGTGACATGTAATAGTCACGAGTCAAAGTAAATCTAAGAGCATATGTGACATGTAATAGTCACGAGTCAAAGTAAATCTAAGAGCATATGTGACATGTAATAGTCACGAGTCAAAGTAAATCTAAGAGCATATGTGACATGTAATAGTCACAAGTCAAAGTAAATCTAAGAGCATATGTGACATGTAATAGTCACGAGTCAAAGTAAACTCTGCCCGCCCCAAAACAACTAAGTAAAAAACAACCACAAACAAAACCCTTGCAAAAGTCTTTGACTACTGTGAATTTTGGTAAAAACCATACATAGTTTTACCTTTTCTGAAAATATACTATCTTTCACAGGAAAAAATTCTTGAAAATTAGAAATCACACCTTCCTGCTGATTCTGAATACATACAAAAAAACAAAAACTGAAAAATAAGTATTAAATAGTCATAATAGTCGTTAAAAGTCATAATTCTGTGCTAAAATAATGAGTGCTCTTATATCTAAGCCAAACATGTTAACTTACAGGCTTGCACATTTATTAAGTATAATCATATGCAGTTTCTTGATTATCCTCTCAACATCCATCTGTGGAGGGAACAGTTTCCTCTGCCATTGATGGGCACTTTAGCAGATCCGAGTAGTCTTTTTTGTCTGTGCTAAATAACAGAAAGCCTGCAGTCACTCCAGTTAACATTCCAGTTTTCATTTAGTAACTGAATATTTTCTAGACCCAGGGATGGACAGGAAAGACTTGGGATCAGCTGCTTCCCAGCTCTCCCCATCCCTTGCTGTTAGTTCTCTCCAAGGTGGGTGTGGGGAAGACGAGGCTGGGGGAAGGAAAGCAAGGACATTACGCTTAATGGTACTACCAAAGGATAGTGGATGCTGACTGGAATTGATGTGGGTTCTTCGGAACCCTACTCTGAGCTCCTTTTGGCTATATCGCTACTGACAGCTTTTGACCGTCCCTCTAGGCAGTCTATTTGGGCTGGAGTCAGAACAGCTAAGGATCTACCTCTCACCTACTCAGCCTCCTCTGATCTGTAGGAAGCACTCACAAATCCTTCAAATCGCACACCAGCCACCTCCTGTATAGCTCTTGCACAGAGGCTGCTGGCCATTAGGAACTCTCTCCTTGCCGGATACTTTTAACTTATTTATTCCGTGTGTGCAGGCATTCTGTGCATATGCAATGCTGGAGGAAGCCATAAGCTGTGAGCTGCCTTGTGGGTGCTGGGAATCAAACTTGCGTCCTCTGGAAGAGCAGTCTGTGCTCTTAACCATGAAGGCCTCTCTCCAGCCCCTCCTAGTTTCCAGGGGCCGTCTCAGTCCTCTGTGCCCCACCCCCATGGACGGAAGTACTCTTCACTCTAGAGACTCTCTGCAAGACATCAAATGTAAGAGCATGTCCCTTGTGCTTCTTAAGGCACAACATAGAGTTCTGAAGGAGCCTCATAAAATGTTCTTCCCAGGATTCTGAGTTTTTGGTGCTATTTAA
The DNA here is from genome assembly GCA_004026605.1 of Ondatra zibethicus. Classification (NCBI taxonomy): domain Eukaryota; kingdom Metazoa; phylum Chordata; class Mammalia; order Rodentia; family Cricetidae; genus Ondatra; species Ondatra zibethicus. Next base: position 61,137 of record PVIU01009554.1, on the reverse strand, counting down.
ACATAAAATGTTCTTCCCAGGACTCTGAGTTTTCGGTAATTTAAAGCTTCGCCTCAACCCCTGAGCACCCATCACATGTAATAGTCGCTCCTGAGATTTTCGTCTATTAAACCCCTGAGCACCCATCACATGTAATAGTCGCTCCTGAGATTTTCATCTATTAAACCCCTGAGCACCCATCACATGTAATAGTCACTCCTGAGATTTTCGTCTATTAAAATGAAAAGATTTTATTTTTCCTTCAATTACCACATGTAGCTTTGCTGGGTATGATATTCAGAACCGGCAGTTGATATCTTTCAGAATCTGATATACATTATTCCAAGCCCTTCTAGCTTTTAAAGGTTCTAATCAAAAACCTGGCTTACTCTGATGGGCCTGCCTGTTGTAACTTAGCATTTCTCTCTCGCCGCTTTCAATCTTTGTTCTGTATAATTGATATTTTAACTATAACATGGTCTATCTGTTTGGTGCACTAACTGCCTCCTGTATCCATTTTCCAATCTCCAGGAAATTTTGTTGCAGTCCTTTTGAAAATGTTTTCTCTCCCTTTGGTATGAGATTTTTCTTCTCTATGCTTCTATAACCCATAAATTTGGTCTTTTCGGTGTTGTATTTATCTTGGAATTTCTACTGGTTCCATCTTATCATTTTATTTTTGTCATTGTTGAATTGCTACAGTTCCCCCGCCTTGTTTCCAGGCTCAGATAGTCTGTCCTCTCCTTGATACACTTTATTTTTGACACTTTCCACAGTGTTTATTTGAATATTGAATATGAGTACACACACACACACACACACACACACACACACATTTCCAGCCCTTCAGATCGGATCTGTTAGCATTTGAATTCCTGTTTCATATCCTCCATCACTTTCAATGTAGATGAATACAAAATAACTATGTTTAGCAAAAGAAAGCAGATCAAAGAGGCTTATAGATCATGGTTCTATTTATACAAAATTCTGAAAAACACAAATTAATCTGCAGTGATGGGAAACATATCAGTGGTTATCTGGTTGGGAGGAAGAAGGGATTTTGAGAAGAGCAAGGACATGAGTTCTGAATATGTTCATTACCTTGAACCTGGTAATAGCTTGACTGGTTCATATATGTTAAAGCTGTATTTATAAAATAGCAACCTAGGGAGGGCCTAGAGATCTGTCCCTGGCTGCTCTTCCAGAGGACCCAGGTTTGATTCCTAGCACTTGCATGGCAGCTCACAACCATCTGAAATTCCAGTTTCTGGCGCCCACCCATTGTATACATACAGGCATTCAGGCATTTTTATGTACTCATGTACATAAAAGAAAAAAAGATTTAAAATTAAATAGCAATTTATTATATATTGTAGTTAAATCTCATTACTGGCCTCTTTCGGCCATCTTGGCACCTGTGGAGGCCTGCTGGGAACAGGACTTCTAAAAGATAATATGTCTGGAAGGCTGTGGTGCAAGGCCACGTTTGCTGGCTATAAGCAAGGTCTCCGGAACCAGAGAAAGCACACAGCTCTTCTTAAAATTGAAGGCGTTTATACCCGAGATGAAACTGAATTCTACTTGGGCAAGAGATGCGCTTATGTGTATAAAGCAAAAACCGACACAGTGGCACCTGGAGGCAGACCAAACAAAACCAGAGGGATCGGGGAAAGTCACTCGGGCCCATGGCAACAGTGGCATGGTCCGTGCCAAATTCCGAAGCAACCTTCCTGCAAAGGCCATTGGACACAGAATCCATGTGATGCTGTACCCATCCCGGATTTAAACCAATGAAAAGTAAATAAATAAAAGTGGGAAAAAAATCTCATTACTGCTGATTCTAAAAAGAGTAAACCTAAATGAAAGATTAGCCAAAACCTAAAACAATGTTTATTGTTTGAATATGGTAATAGTTGGTATAAAAAACAAACTAAAAGGTTTTGATATAAAAAAAACAAACAAACTACAGAACAGAGGAAAAAGGAGACAAACCTACAATCATCATACATTTTAGTGTGCCTCTCTCAGTACTTAAAAGAAAGGACCAGATTTTGTTTGTTTGTTGTTTTGTTTTGAGACAGGGTTTCCTCTATGCAGCTCTTGCTGCCCTGGAACTCACTTTGTAGACCAGCTTGGCCTCGAACTCACAGAGATCCACCTGTCTCTGTCTCCCAAGTGCTAGGATTAAAGGTGTGATCCACCACCGCCCAGCCAGCCAATTTTTTAAAATCAGAATAAAGGGGCTGGAGAAATGACTCAGCGTTTAAGAGCATTGACTGCTTTTCCAGAGAACAGGGGTTCAGTTCCCAGTACCCACATGAGGGCTCAAAACTGATGTAATTCCAGTCTTGGGGAACTTGACACCCTCTCTGGCCTGAAGTTCTGCAAATTTGTAGGATTCAAACCAAACATTCTACTTCTCAGCAGGAATAAAAAGATAGACACAAAAGTTCTACACCTGACAGTGTCAATAAGTGTCTTCCCTCCCCTCTCTACTCTGAAGATGTTCATTATTCAGCTTAAGTAAAACGAGGTTCAGACGCAGTGCACTCACATGTCCATGCACCACCCTCCATTCCAAGCAGAACATAACAATTCAGTTACACTATCAAAAGCATGAACAGAAAAATTACCCACCCAGGCCACTGAGCTTGCCCACCTGGAAGGGTCCAGGTCTAGATGCAGGCCCTGGCAGTGAATGCTCGCTGGAAAACAGTGGTGGAGGACCACAGAGGCCTGAGCTTCACCTCCTCTATGCTTGCGAAAGGAGACAGGAGGCACAGGGACCTGGGTGGGGGCTGTATTTCTAACAGGAACACCAGGATTCAGACAGGGATTCCACGCTGCTCGTGTAGCTGGGTCTATAAAACCTGCAAGTTACTATAAAGCAAGAAACTCCAAAGCCAGGGTTCTCAACTGGAAATTCAGAGTGCTAGGTGGAAAAGAGCGCAAACCAAACAATGCAGCTGCACTCAGGATGATGCTATAAACCCAGGTTCCAAAGCATGAGCCAGTCTCATGCTGGTAAAACACCATCTACAGTCACTTGGATGAAACAATCCCACAGCCCTGTCTAATAACCACATCAGCATGCCAATGCTTTCATATTTAATGATAACGTGTGGGAATTCTGGGCTTGCTTGGCTAGAGAGGGGATCTGATCTGTAAGCCCTCAAACTCTCAATCTTCCTGCTCAGCCTCCTGCTGCTGGAATTACAGGGGTGTGGTTTCCATGCCAGTCTCCTGACCAGGTCCACTGACCCCAACACTGAGGCGGCAGAGGTGGGTGGATCTCTATGAACTCAAGGATAGCCTAGTCTACATAGCAAGTTCCAGGCCAGCACTGTAAGGTCCTGTCTCAAAAGAAAGTTTCAGATTTACACAAAAATAAGGATGTTATGGACAGTGACCACATTTCCTATCCCCATCCAGTCCCCTCTTTAATATCTTCGATGAGTATGATATTTTCAAGTCATTAAGGAACCAATGTTGGTATTGTGTCCTTTATTCACATTTCTTTAGATTCACCTAATGTCAGTTTTTGTACTGGGACACTGCATTGTATTTAACGGACATCCCTGCTTAGGCTCCCTGACTCGTGGCAGCACTCAGTATTTATCAGGTATATTGTGGGACGTCCCTGGATGTGGCTGTTGTGAAGCTGTGAGCACTCCCGAGGAGCAGCATGGTCATAAACTGGCACATTATCAAATCATTTCAAGGCCACATAGCCAACATGACCTATCTCCTTGCCCACCTCGCTCAGTGGTGTCTCCAGGATCCTCATAAACTAGCACATTATCAAATCATATTAAGGCCACATAGCCAACGTGACCTATCTCCTTGCCCACCTCGCTCAGTGGTGTCTCCAGGATCCTCCACTGTGAAGTTGCCTTCCTTCCCCTTCTTATACTGCACTCTTGGAAGGAAGCCACTAAGTACAGCTCACCCTGCAGGAATGAGAATTAAGCTTCACCTTGGAAGCAAACTGTTTGCCTACATAAGCTGTCTGGAATTCCTCTGCATGAGAGATCAATGTTTTCACCCACATTCACTTCTACAGACATAATGGGGCTCACAAACAGTTATTATATATGATTTTGATCATATTCAAATCTTATTGACCACTGGAAGCTCTGTGAGGGTTCTTTCATTTGGCTCTGTCACTCTTTGACATAGCCCCCACTTACATAATTTGGGGTTTTTTAATTTATTTCTTAAAGGCAGGGTGCTTCTATGTAGCCTAGGTTGGCCTCAAACTCATAATCCTTCTGCCTCAGTTTCCCAAGCAGCTGGAATTATAGGCATGCAGCACTATACCAAGCTTCTGTGTGTCTCTCTGTAACCACCAGGATATACATTAAGTCACCCTTAAACTAATATTGGTGTCTCTAATTCCATCATCGCAGGACTTGTCTAGGCTTCAGCCTGTCTTGGTTGCAACCTTTCATTCCAACAGTAAAAATTCAGAAATATACTTTTCATCTCAGAAGTTAGGAGGTGTGGTGGCATATGCATGTGACCCAGAAATCAGGAGGCTGAGGCAGAGGCTTGTAAATTCAAGGCCCAGACTGGGTCTCATAGCAAATCTGATGCCAATCCAGACCTATACAGCAAGGCCTTGTCAAAAAAAGAGAGAGGGAGGGGGAGAGAGAGAGAGAGAGAGAGAGAGAGAGAGAGAGAGAGAGAGAGGGAGGGAGGGAGGGAGGGAAAAGAAAGTTAAAGTAAAAGATGAAGGAGGGATAGAGGGAAGGAGGATGGGAAGGAATTATAAAAGTAAAATGAGACTAAGGTGTAGAGACAATAACTATACTATTTTGTCCATAATATCAAGACTCTGTAAGAAGTGAACTTCAAAGTAATACTGTTCAAATCTCAACAGCCATAATTGCTGCAGCCGAGCAGGTAGGACCTGGGGCCTTGTGTCACTTGGCAAGTGAGACATTCACCAAGCTACATCCTCAGGCCTTTATTTTGCATTTTGAAACAGGATCTTGCTAAATTGCCACTCTGGCCCTAAACTTGCAACAGAGGCCAGAAAGGCCTCAGATTTACAATGCCTCCCGAGAAGCTGGGATTGCTGTGTACCACAATCAGATTTAACATTAAAGTTTTACTTTGTGATGGCTTTTGGTCACTGCTTACACAAAAAATAACACTTCTAAGGTCCACTGAGGTAAAATGGATGAGACTGTTCATGGCTGGAGATGACGGCTCAGAGACTTGGCTGAGGAGGTGGAGAGGAGTGTGAAGGACTGACATATCTGCTGAGTTAGACCCATTCACCAACCACATGGAAGTGAACCTATAGATTATATATTGCCTTACAAATTAAAAACTGGCAAGGTTTGGGGTTTAAAATGAGAACCTACACTACATCAAACCTCCACCAACTCCTAAGCCTCTATGGCCATCTTTATAGCTGCTAGACTAACGCAGTATACACAGTCTCGTCTCTGGGAAACTGTTCTTCACCTCTAATCTAGATCTGCAGCTCAGACTTCTGCAAACCTCATTTATTCATTAAGATATAGTTTAACCCTACTGCTCTGTACAGTAGAAGCTAAACTCCCTCAGGGCACTTCCCTAATGGCAGTGTGTTAAGCATGACTAGGTTCTCATTACACGATGCCATCCTCACAATATGCCCACTTCAATCTAATAGAGACGGAGCCAGTGTGATTCAACAACAGAGTATTCACAACATGAGATCTGAAACTCCTGGACCTGGACAGTGCAGATCAAAAAGTCTATCCAGAGACTCACACTGTGTGTCACTCCTATGCTGTAGTCTCCTTCTCAAGCATAGCAATCATTTTATATATGCTGCCTCTTAAAAAAAAAGGCTCATTGAAAACAATGATATTTGAAAACAGTTTTTAAGGGGCTGGGGAGATGGCTGAGCAGTTAAGAGCACTTGTTGCTCTTGCAAACAGCCTAAATTCAGTTCCCAGCAACCAACTGGGGTGACTCACAATCACCTGTAACTCCATTTCCAAGGGATCCAATGGCCTCTTGAGTCATTGCACATATGTGCTACAATACAACAGGCACACACAAACACACATAAATAAAAATGAATTTTTAAAACTTTTAAGATGATTTTTTAAAATGTACTAGAGATATGGTCTACAGTTAAGTGCGCTTGCTGCTCTTGCAGAGGACCTGGGTTCAATTCCCAGCACTCACATGGTAGGTGGCTCACAATTATCTGTACCTTCAGTTCCGGGAACCATATGCCCTCTTCTGACCTTTCTGGGAACCCAGCATGCATGTGATATACCTAAATACATGTATATTTAACATTTTCACATAAAATAAAATATGTAAATCTGACTTAAAAACTGAAAAAAAAGCAAAACAATTTTTTAAGTTGTTCACGTATTTTTGGTGTGGCTCCCTTACTGAAGGCGGGACAGGAAACCTATGCGCGCAGGTCCTAGGATCCCAGGCCCTCACAGAACTGCTGAGCATGCTCTTGGTGCTGCTGCCTCTGCTGGCACTGACAGGCATTAGAGCAGCCGCTGGGTTCCTTCCCTTGAGAAATGGAAGTAAAGTGTAGCATGCAGCCATTTCAAAACGTTAGTCCTTCAGCACGCCTCTGCCCATTTCCTAGTGCCTTTTTGTTGTCATTGCTTTACAATAACCACGTAGCTATGGTGGTCTATAATAAAGGTTATTTCTACCTGTTTTGAACATCACATTCCAGATCTTATTTTTCATTGTTTAAGGTTGTGTTTTCTGATGCTGAAAACCACATCAAATCCCTGTAGAATGAGGCAACATAGAATAATACACATATAGTCTTATTACTACAGATATTTAGTTTTTGAAGTAGTAACTGTTGGCCTTATAATAAGTAGAAAATATGAAATTTTTACTGAGTCCTTATAAAGCACTGAAAATATTCTTCAAAACATAAAATAACTAATTGTTCTTCACCTGAACATCATTTCTTCAGAAGACTCTAAGACTTTAAATTCTCAACTATCAAGGAAGAAAACCACTCTCCTATACTCGTGTGCACTTCCTCCTCCTGTGGTGACTGCGGGAACCACTGCCGTGAGATGGCATCTAGATCAAGACTGGAAGCCATAATAGTGACAGTAAACACACACTCAGGGCACACAGCTCTGCCTTGTAAGGAAAACGAAAACCAGCATTGGGTGAGCTCCTGCCACGTGGCAAACACCTTGTGGGCACTTCACTCAGTCTTCAGCAACCCCAGCTCAAGCAGCCACTGCTTGGTGAAGAAGCGATTTGCCTAAGTGTGCTCACTGGTGTAAACGGAAGCCTCTAGATCTCCCAGCTGGCCCAAAGCCCTGCCCTGAGCATCACCCCTATAAGCACCCACGCCGCCTTTGTAAGTTCTGGTCAGCATACCCAAGCTGACAACTGTAAAGCAGAACAAACAAACACACACGTAATCCTTTTAATATAGTGCTTTAATCTTTGAAAGCATCACAAGGGGATTGATGACCAAGAGTGGGAAAGTGGTTAACGAAAAATTTTCAACTGAGTTTTTACACAAGGTATTGAAAAATGTCCTCCCAAACAGTGAAGAGATGGCCAATTGCCCTTCACACCCAAATGTTAACTTTTCTGTAGAGCTTTTAGAAGCTAAGACATATTTTTAAATTCTCAAACAGCAAGAAAAACAGCTTCTGAGCCAATGACATGGTTCAGTGCGTCAAAGGAACCTGCTGCCAAGCCTGACCCCCTGAGTTCAATCCCCACATCCCCTGTGCTGGACGGAGAGAACCAACTTTTGCAGGTTGTCCTCTGACCTCCACACGCACACCATGGCTCATCCAGGACTCATGTGTGCATGCACACACATTCAATTAATTAAATTATTTTTTCAAAGAGAAGTTACTTTCCTTAAATGTGGGAGATTGACTTAGTAGCTCTTTCAATAGCCAATTAGGACCCAGCAAAGCTGCTTATGGCACCTTTCTGTGAAGGAACATCAGAGCCAGCTTACTCCAAGAACCGTCTACTAAACTGCCTCAGAGCTCACCTTCTCCAGCACTTACCATTAGTGCCCCTGGCTATACACACACACACACATGCATGCACACACGCACACATACACAGTGGCGGGCCGGGGGTGGGGGAGGGTTATGAAGACTTGGCTCTCCAAATCTAAGTTTCTTAATAGTGCACTACACCTTGAATGTATCTCTCTGTTATTCTTCACATCCTTATGTACAGAAAGTAACTAACTCTTTACTCTTTGAAAGCGAAATTAGTACTGGATACCTAATGCCTCACCTCTTTATCTTTCTTAAAGAGGACTGAATTTAAACTATTTCCTTTGTCCACAGTACAATGCTCCTCTTCCCTAAAATAACTTGCTCTACAAAGACACACACACACACACACACACACACACACACACACACGTTCTTGCACATAAAGCTGAAAACACAGCAAGGTATCAACCATTAGAAATTTAAATACAATAAAGCAGTCTTGATTCCACCTAAGTTTTCCTTGAACTTTTCAATATAGCCTGTTTTGCTTTGTGAATTACAAAATAAAATCATATGTAATGATGAAAATTTCTAAATTGTGTCGAATAAAAATGTTGGATGGAATGGAGCTAAAGAAAAGAGCTAAAAAAATAACAAAAATTCCACTTGCCAGATTTTTAGCCTACACATTCATTCACTCGGCAAATATAGAGGGACTATAGCATATGTGCCAGTACTCGGCCAGATTTCAGAAGATGGAGGGGATAGCATGAATGCCAATCTTTACTCACAAAGAGGTGCCATTCTATGGAGGGACAAAAACTAAGAATAAAAATGATATCATGATTGACAAAATTAGACCCCCAAGCCCATGATAAACAGAAGGCTAAAACTGATTAAATACATAAATAAACTTCAAAAGGGAAAAACCAATCATTCATCTAGAATTCAGTAAACTCAACGGACAGATGTAAATGGGAAGGGAATACACAGAGTGCCGGCCGGTCATGCTTGAGCCATCTGAGCCCAGACTCTGCTGGGCACTGGGGTCTTAAGTAACTGATCTCATGCAGCTCTATTCAAGAAAAGCAAACAGGAAGAGGGCAGTGAGCCCTGTGGTAACTGTGCTATGGGACTTCCTAGGGAGGGGCGCAGCCAGATATGGGAGGACAGGAGAAGATAGGCACTCCCTGCTCTGGGTACCACCCAATCTATCTTAAAGGATAAACAGGTTTTCTCTGGCAAAGAATGGAGGGAAGAAGAGGCAGGAGCATGCTGTTAAAGGGAACAGCACATGTAAATGAATGCCTGCAAATGGTTCCCTAACTATGTGGTCAGAATCACAGCAAAGTCATGCTTGGTTAGCCTGGAAATGACACAATCAAATGGTATTTTAGAAACTCACTCTGGCTTTGGAGAAAAGACTATTCATATGGAAAACTGGGAAGAAATCAGAAGACTACATCAAGTGATAAGTGACAATGACCCAAATTCAGAAGCAGTAAGGTACCAAGAGGATGGACATGGTGGATGTAAGAGAATCAACAGGTTTGAAGATTGATTCTCTAGACAGAAACAGATACAAACTGTGACAATAAAGGGTCTGGGAAAGTGACAATGGGCAGTGAGAGGTACAATCTAAGAACAAAGAAAACAAACAGATCCAGGGATGGAGTAAAGGAAAGATGGTAATTCTGAGTAAAAGCAACTTACTCAGTATCCTGAATATAAAGCAGACATCTCTTTCTAAAACTGTAGCTCAGAGCAAGATTCCTAGGTGCTGGGAGCAGGCTCAGTGAGTAAGGGCCCTTGCTGCACAAGCATGAGGACTCGATTCAAATCCCCCCCCATACATAGAAAGCCAGGAATGCCATGCACACCTGTAACCCTAAGTAGAACAGGCAAAATGGGGGGCGCAAAGTGGGGCAGGGGGCAACAGGGCAGAGACACGAGGATCAACTATCTGGGGCTGGCTGCCAGCCTAGCCACAGGTTCAGTGACAGACTGTCTCAGAGGAATACAGCAGAGAATTATAGACAAAGGACCGACACTGGATATCCTCCTCTATCTAGTTCCCATGCGCCCAGAGACACACAGACACACACAGAGACAGACAGACAAACATATGTACAGAGAGAGAACATAAACACATACATAAATAAAATAATTTTAATGCTAAAGAGATCTTTAGTTGGTAAAGAACCAGTGTTGGATCCCCAGACCAATGTGAAAAAGACGGGTCGGGTGGCACATGCTTTCATAATCTCAGGACTGAAGAAGTGGACAAAGATGATTCCCTGAGGCTCACTGACCACCCAGCCTAGTTAGTAGGTGAGCTGCAGGCTCAAAAATAAAATAAAGTCCTAAGGAACACACACACACACACACACACACTTTCAAAATCTGTCTTTTTTTATACATGCAGATGTTTTGCCTGCATGTATGCCTGTGCACCATGTGCATGCAAATGCCTACAGTAGCCAGAAGAGGGTGTTAGATTCTCTGGAACTGGAGTTACAGATGGTTGCAAGCCACCAAGTGGATGTCAGGAACTGAACCCAAGTCTCTTAACCACAATGCTATCTCTTCAGCCCTTTAAAGTTTTTAAAATCATGGAGAATTTTATAAATTTTTATATTTTGAGTGTTTGTTATTGTTTGGCTAGGTTTGGTTTTTTGAGGGTTTTTTTTTGTTTTTTTGGGTTTTTTTTGGGAGGTGGATGTTCTGTTTTTAATTAATTCCTTATTTATTTGATGTATATGGGTATTTTGTCTTTGTGTATGTCTGTATACCATGTCCATGCCTGGTACCCACAGAGACTAGAAAAGGGCATCAGAACTAGAGTTACAGACAGCTGTGAGCTGCCCCGTGAGTGCTGGGCATTGAACCTGTGTCCTCAGAGAAAGCAACCAGCGGTCTTAACCACTGAGCCATCTCTCCAGCCCCTTGTTGCTTTGAGACAAGTTCTCACTGTGTAACTTGGCCTGAAAGTCACTCTGTAGACCAGAGTGGCCTTAAACTTGTGCTGATTCCACTCTTCTGCCTTGCAAATGCTAGAATTACAGATGTGGTCACCATGTCCAGAGAATTTCTTTATTTTGAACAAATTTGAGCAGAAGTCAGCAAGAAAAAAAAAATCTCAAAGCGTTGCTGGATTTGGCCCCTACTTGCTGGAAGTAAAGGAGCAGAGAAATGTAACACAGATAATTTTCTTGAAAAAGATACCTCCCATTTATAGTTTTGGATGTTACACATTTAAAAAGCAACACAGTAAGTTGTTGTGCTGTGGGAAGCATGAATATGAGCCCACAGAACAACTGTCCTAATGTTGCGTAAGTAGAGATTGGTAACACAGAACCTCCCTCATCACTGGCCTCTGACCCAGTCAGGGACTTCCCATCTGAGCCAATGCCGAAATTGTCCACACTGTCTCAGGGACTACTCTGGGGCAAAGGACCTGCTGATTGGTGCCTTTGGTAGAAGAAGCTGAGTCAGGTTAGCCAACTCCTCTGGGCTTCTCTTGTCTTTCACAGTGGCCTGTCCTCAGGGGTTCCAAATTCTGTTCTTACCCATACCATAAGCATACCAGGCAAGGCCTGGAGGAAAGGTTTGCAGCTGACCAGCTCACCACAGTCATACCAGTCTCCTCCACAGGATGAAGTGAGTGATACTGACGTACCAGATGATGGTGGTGATGACAACTGAAATTTATTTAAAACTCTATACCAGACAGAGTCTAGATGCTTCCTATTAAGTATCTTAGCCTGTTTTATGTTCCAATAACAGAATAACATGAACTGGCCTACATACCAGAGAGACCATGTCTCAAAACCACAAAAAATCTACTAGATGAACTTTGGAGGAATAAATCCAAACCATAGCATTAAGACATTCCACCTGTCCAGTTGAGGAAACTTAGCAGCTAAGATTTTAAAACATTCACACAAATGCTGAGTATAGTTAAGTCTTGAATTTGAGTAGAGCACCTCACTCAGTGAACATTAACCTGCCTTTTAACTGACTCAGCCAAACACAGACACAGCCTGTCTTGGAGACTGAGAAAAGACCAGAAAAGAGCAAAATCTCTAGCTTCCATTGAAGGCTATCCGTAGAAGCCTAAGTTTGAAAATTCAAAATGTAGACATATTGGCATATCATTTAAAAATACAAAGATAAGAAATAAGGATATAACCATGAAAAATAAATGAGTTACAAGCCATTGTCTTTGTAATAGGAGTGCCAAAGAGGGGGAACATGGCAGGCGAATGCCATTCTTGCATTATAAGCAATCTAGAAATCTAATCTTTTATACTAAAGGTATATACAATCAATAATCATAAAAATTAACTTTAGCAGGCAGGAGAGATGGCTCAGAGGTTAAGAGCACTTAGTGCTCTATCAAAGGGCTAGACTTACAATCCAGCACCCACACTGGGTGGTTCTCAGATGCCTCCAGCTTCAAGGAATTTAACTCCACCTTCTGGATTCCATGAGTATAAGCACATTCACTCATACACACACACACACACACACACACACATGTACACACATGCACTCACACAAAATAAAAATTAATTTTGTAAAGAAAACTGACAACAATGCTAGTGAAACCAATCAAGGTGTTTGATCAAATCTTTAAAATCACATGAACATAGCAGTAAAACCACTAGCAAATAGCACATAGAGAGCTCTCCTGCTAAGGGTCATAAAAATCTGTCTCAAGACTGGAAGCTATGATCAAAATTCCTAGGAACAGATTGACTTTGTAGATCAAGTCTACAAGACACAGGCAGATTCCCTAAGGCAAGTCAGAGCACAGTTTCCTCAGACTGGGGCAGATGTGGGAGGCAACAAAGGTTTCACACTCATAACTGGTCTGTCTTAGCCACAATCACAGCTTAATTACTAACTGGCCAGAACCCTTGAAAGTCAAAAGACATCATCACTTCTGTAGTAATGAGGCTGTTTGCAAGGCTAAACTAGTAGCACAGGAAACTGCAGGAAAAGAGCCTGGCTATAATAAGAGACTGCTCTGTGGAAGTTCCGAAACCCATAAAGCTTTATCTTGCTGTTTCTTCATAACAGCATGTGTTGCTTAAAATTTCAAAAGGAATATTACACCTTACAGGGCTCAGAGCAAATAATAATGAGCTTGTTTGAAACAGCTACACTGCTCTTCCCTTCAGGAGGGTGGTGAGGGCTGGTTATTTTCAAAGAGGTTTATGTTAGTACAAGTAATTGAAGTAGGTCTAGGACAAATTCCAAGGTAAACTCTTCTGTTAATCTCAAACCACGTCCTTCTGTATCCCAGCACAGAGCTCGGTAACTTTTATTAGGTGCTGGTTGTGTCCCAAGCACTGTTTCAGAGCTGTATGTGCACCTGTGGCTCTTGTCAAAGAGAGTTCAGGCCCATAGTATCTGAACCGTCTCTCCAGCCCCACAGTGTTTTCTTGATAAAGATGCTCATAATCATTTTTGAAAATATTTATATATGTTTTTATGTATTCTTGTACATACATAGGTTTTATACCTTCCTATGCATACACAGTAAAATGACAAAAAGCATGTCAATACTATAGCTTGTGAGCCCGATAGATATCATTAGCAGCTTCTAAACTTGGTGTGAAGTGAGAAAGTGGAATCAATCTGCTCACTCTCCTTTGCTTTTTTTTTTTTTTTTAATCCTTTGGTTTTCTGAGAAGTCCTCCTGCCTCAACTCCCATGGGCTGAGGTTGCTATGGGCAGGCATGCCGGTGACCAAGTCCAGCAGAAAGGCTCACTTTGCTCACAGGTGGCTTTTCAGAGATTTGAGGCAAGCCCTGTAAAGCTCCTGGATTCCCCCCTACCCCAGGCAACCCAAAAGGGAGGGGAGAAGGATGGATCTAATTTCAATGTTGTCAGAGCTTAAAGAGAACCAACAAAAAAGATATCCCCCAAAAAATACCCCAAAAGTTCAGGCAAACAGCCACCAGCTTTGCATATACGGATGTCATTAAGTCTTTGCAGCAATCCTGTAAAACAAAGAATAGCAACTATATTTCACTGGCAAGACAGGAGAGGTTCACAAAGATTAAATAATTCTCCAAGGGGCCACAGAGCTAGTTAGTAGCAGACCAGGTACAGCCAGTTCTCTGAAGATTCGCTCACCAAATGGATCAAGTGTATTGATTTACTGTGGCAAAGGAATGATCTAGGAATTTTAAAAGATTTTTTTTTCTAAGCAAACCATCCTGATGAACAAAACAACTGAGTTAGAGGTTCAAGACCAGAAATTACAGTCTTGCTTCTAAGATCATGCCTCCCTGCACAAACACTCCTGCCACCCTCACAAAGGCAACCAATCATTAATTCCAATTCTTGATAACAATTTTCTGAATTCTACACATATTTAACAATGTATTACTTTTATTATTAGAAAAAAATCTGGCTTGTATTATGCTTTACCATAAGGCAGGTGGTGCTTTGCAAATATCAATTCCTTTAATCCTTGGAATAACTTTATCAGTATCCTTCTTTGCCTAGGGAAACCAAGGCAGAGAGAGAAGTAACTTGCTCAAGATTTCACCACTGATAAATAACCCTACCAGGATGCCAAGACAGTCATAAGCTAGGACATGTTCTCAATGCTATTAGTCACTTACATTCCTGACTATCTAGTCAGGAATTGGGGTGGTTTTGCAGGCATGAGGACCTGCATTCAAATCCTTCGAATCCATGCAAATAGACAGCTAGGGCCACATGCATATCTGTAAACCCAGCCTTGAGGTAGGGGGAACAGGGACAGGAGAACCACTGGGACTCCAGGTTCCATGAGAGACCCTGTCTCAGGGAAACAAGGTGGAGAGCAACAGAGCAGGGCACCTGACATCCTCCTCTGGCCGCTATGTACAAGTGTAGGTGTGCACACTCACACATATTCATGATGGGAAAAGCTAGTCAGTTATCATAGCAGATCTATTTAGAGAAAAAACGGCAGGTGAATGTAGTTAAATGGAACCCAGGTCTAAGGTAGAGAGTGGTCTGTAGGCACTGGTAAGTGGCAACAGCACAAGTGAGGGGCCTTTCTGTAGGGTAAACACCCGGGTCAGATTAATACCTCATACTGCAAGGGAGCTCTACGCATGCACCCAAAAAAATCCAGTACTAAGAATATGATAGTGATCAATCAACTGGAGCTCCCCAAAACATACAGGTCAACCCCACGCCCCACCCAAGCATTTTTTATATGCAAACACAAAGGCAATGAAAATGGCAGAGGAGAGACTCACTGAATACGACTCAGCTGCCTTCCAGCGGCCACATCAGCAGTTACTACATTTGTTTTGAGTACTACAATTGCTTTGAAGTCTGCAGATGTGTGGTGAGGGAGAATTGTCCGTATTCTGTCAATCATGATTTAAATAAACGCTGATTGGCCATTAGCCAGAATGTATAGGTGGGACAACCAGACAGGAAGTAGAGGCGGAGCAAGGAGAATAGGAGTATTCTGGGAAGCAGGAAGCTCTCTCGGCATTCCTGCCTGGACCACCAAAGAAGCAGGATGTGACCTGCCCCGCTGAGAAAGGTACTGAGCCATGTGGCTAACATAGATAAGAATAATGGGCTATATAAGCTATAAGAGCTAGTACGAAACCTGAGCTAATGGGCCAATCAGTTTATAACCTATATAGACCTTCTGTGTGATTCTTTGGGGCTAAATGGCTGTGGGGACCGGGCAGGACATAAACCCCAACAAGCAGGGCTTCATGTTACAGATGTGTAGAGCATTGCCTGGCATGCATGAGGCTCTGTATTTTATCCCTAACAACACACACAAACAGCAACAAAAACCCTTCTACTGGTATTGTACAGAATTAACAAGATTTCCACTTTCTTCCTGCTTTTCATTGAAATTATCTTGTCACATCCAAAGGTCCAAGAGAAAAATTGGAATTAGAACCAGGCTCATCAGATAAAGGCACCAGCCACCAAGTCTGACCACCTGAGTCCAGAGAGAAGAAGCAGAATGCCATATCATATGTGCATGTGTTCATGCTACACACATACATACTTTTAAAATTAAAAAAAAATCTTACAGACAATTTGGATAAGGGGAGCTATCTGTGACAGTCCTGAATATGGAATTTCATCCTGTGGGTTATATATTATGGAAGCATTTGAATACTTTATGGCCAGTGTACAATAGATCTGTTTGAAAATTTAAGACCACCTTTAGTTGAACTAAATTTACATACTGAGTAACAGTTTTAGCACAAAAATAGTATTTTCCAAGTATTTTGTCCTTACCCCCTGAATAAATTATTAAACATAAAGCCATTGAAAAGACCAAACTGCTGATAATTCTGATAAACTGTGTTGTGTGGCACTGCCTATTGTTAAAGTTTAACCACAATTAAAGCACGCTATGTGGGGACCACACTTCCTCTTCTCTCAGAGCCCCACCAGCTTGCTAGGTACATAGAAGCTTTCAGTCACTGTATTTTTCCATTTCCCTCTGGCTTTCTTGGAAGCCTGACAGACTTTCTGGAAAGATGAACTTTCCAGCAACGTCCAAATACACAGCTGCTCCTCCCAAGGCCAGATCCAAAACTGATGTTGGCTGCCTGGTAAGCATCACCCCAATCAATTATTAATGCCTTGTAACCTTTGCATAGCCCAATCTTTTCCTCTTCACTGGAGACTGCTTAACTCCAAAGTCTGTGATCTTAAAAAATACTAAATGGAAAATGAGTCTCTGTCTCACAACCATTTACAAATTATATGCACACAGACAAAAGAGAACTGGAAATTAGTATTAAAAATGTCAGGGTAAAATTTTTTCTTGATTTATAGATTTACTACTGTTTAA
The DNA here is from genome assembly GCA_004026605.1 of Ondatra zibethicus. NCBI lineage: Eukaryota > Metazoa > Chordata > Mammalia > Rodentia > Cricetidae > Ondatra > Ondatra zibethicus. The sequence goes on along the minus strand of PVIU01009554.1, from coordinate 44,334 downwards.
TAAAAACAAAACAAAACTGAAGAGGTAAGCACAGTTTGTCATCTTAAAGGCCCTACTACAATAGACAAAACAGTTATTTTAAAGAAAGAAAAGTACAGTTCCCTGCTCGATAAGCAAGCTTCTTTAATGCATTTCAATTCTATGGCCTACAGACAACTCTTCAGAACATACAGTACATGTATGTTATGAAGTACATGTAGCATACAGTATGCTGCTACAGAATTTACTTCTATAGTTCTTCTATTTATTGATTTAAAAATATTTTATGGGGCTAGAGTTATGGGTCTGAATGTTCTTGCAAGAGATTCAATTCCCAACAACTCTGGCAGTTTAAAACCACCCATAACTCCAGTCTCAGAGGATCAAGTATCCTCTTCTAGTCTCCTTGGGTACCCAAAACATACGCCATACACCTATTATACATGCAGGCAAAACACTCATACATAAAATAAAAATGAGTATTTTTTTTTAATTTTACTTACTATTATTGTGTATGTGCGAGTGTGAGAGCAAGCATGGCAAGTCAGATGACAAATTTCCAGTCAGTTCTGTACTTCTAGGGACCCAACTCATTTCATCAAGCTTTCTTTCACCTGCTAAACCATCTTACCAACCATCATCATCATTATCATTGTAAGACAGTTTCACGTCCTCACGTAACCCAGACCATCTAGAAACTCACTCTGTAGCCCAGGAAGACCCTGAGCTCCTGATCTTCCCTCACCCACCTCCCCAGTTCTCGGGTTAAAGGCTGGAACTCACCAGCATTCCCGGCTGATATTTCCTAAATAAGTCAGTTGCTATTCCATCAGACAGGCTTCCTCCTCCACAAGGAAGGGTACCATTCCTCCTTATCACAACATTAAGTAACCAATAAAAATTACCGAACATATGATTGTGAAGAAATAATTAAGAATATAGCCTCTAATGGATGGTTAAACAAGGTTTGAAGGCTGCTATCACTGGCCAACTATCAGGCCTTTATTAATTAACCTCTCTGCAACTCGATTTCTTTACTGTTAAATGGGAACAGATAAGAGAATAATGGGGTACAAAAGCTTGGAACCAGTTCTTAGTAAGCACTCAATAAATTCTTGTTACTGTAATAATTATACATATTATTGCAAGAGAATTGATCAATTCTGATATCTAAACTTGCAGGGTGATTCAAAGAAGCAAACTTCTGAGGAGCTAGAGCCCTGCAGAGAAGATGTCACTGTCCCTCCACCTTCGGGGGAAATGGGGTCTCAGACAGAGGCAACAGCAGCAGGACAGCCTGCTTATGTTCACTGGTGGTCAGGGAGAGGTGTGCACGGTCCAGCCTTCAGTGGCCCTGGGCAGCTAGGAGGAGCCATGGTATCCATCGTGACTCATCTTCACGGACTAAGGGATCTTGCTTTTTCCTTTCACTCCTACTACCTAATCCCTAGTTTGTAACCAAGGCTCAAATATTGTCTGTTTACCTCCCTACCCGAGGCCACTTTATGCCGTAAGAACAAACAGATTCGTTCACAGATAATAAGAACCGTAAGTTATTTCATGCATGACTGTTGAGAACACGTGATAAGCATCACCAATTATCAGAGTAGAGCGCTCGCAGATAAGCAGGAATGCTGAGTCCTGTGCTCATTGCTGATCTGCCCCACACAGAAGGTTCTACATGACATCAAGAGAGACATACCTTCTGTACATGTGTTTCTTTCACTGTTCCTGGCCTATTGTCTGTTCAGCTCAAACACATTGCTGCCTTCTTCAAAATGATCTACTATAGCCTACAAGCCCCACACCCTGGTCTGCACAACAGACAGCAGTGACAGTGGTCCTGGCCATCAGCCTTCACCATCCCTCAAATCTTCATGCAGTTATATAGTCACTCATGTCTCAGACCAAATGTCACTTCTTGTGAAATGATGTCTTGATTGACAGCATCCTTCTCCACTCTACGACATTCTTAGCAACTCAATTACCATTTCTGCCACTAAAATGCAATTCCATCGGAGCACAGCTTCCTGAACTGCAGTTCACAATCTCTCAGGGAGACACAACTAAATGTAGAGGTGGGGGGGGGGCAACGAAAAGGGGTTTGAATGTGAAATGATCAAAAGTCAATCCGAAATCAAACACTTAACAAATCCTAGGTGTTTGGGGCAGTGTACCATGTTACTTGCAGCCTTGTTTTCAAACACGCATGTGCACTATGTATAGTGCATGCCATCATATCACACAACACCAACGAGTACAGTCTCAAATGCTTCAGCTCAGATGCAAGACCACTGTGTGTTTCTGATGTCTAGCACATAGGAGTTCTGAATTTTTGTTGAGTTAAATAAATAAAATGAGTGATGATCTCTTAAGATGTTAATACTGCCAAATTCTTGTTGGGTGCCCATTACATGCTTCCATTATTTTTATGTATATGAGCGTTTGCCCTGCATGTGTGTCTGCGCTCCACATACATGCTCTGTGCTTGTGGAAGTCAGAAGACTGTCAGATCCTCTGGAACTGGAATTACAAATGGTTGTGACCCACCACATGGGTGCTGGGAACCAAACCCTGGTTTTAAGGAAGAGTACCCAGTGTTCTTAACTGCTGAGTCATTTCACAAGACCCTGTTTCCACCATTTTAAATACACTTTATCCTTCACTATTGTTTAAAGTGACCAACAATCCCAGGATTAGAGTGACACCTCAGTTGGTACAATGCCTACCCTTCAAACATGAGAGCTGGGCATGGTGGCAGAACTGGGCATGGTGGCAGAACTGGGCCTGGTGGCAAGTGATTGTAATCTCAGCACTGGGAAGCAGAAACAAGCAGATCCAGGAAGTCCACTGGTCAACCAGACTAGACTAATAAGCAAGTCCTGGTTCCAATGACAGACTCTTCTTTAAAAAATGGGGTAGGATGGGGCGACAGATAAGGCTTAGCAGTTAAGAGCACTTGCTGTTCTTGCAGAGGACCCAAGTTTGGTTCCCAGCACTGCATGCTGGCTTTCCACCACCCGTAACTCCAGTTCCAGTGAATCTGTTGCATTCTTCTGCCCCTATGTGCATCAGACACACATATGGTACACCTCATTAAAAAATAAACAAGTTATACGCCAGCAAGAAGCCTCAACAAGATGTTAGTGGCAAGCCATAATTCCATTCACAGGACCAACATGGTGGAGATAATTGACTCTTATGAGTTGTCTTCTGTTTCACATATTGCCATGGCACACACATGCACACCTATGCACAAAGAACTTAGATAAAACTGCTACAAGGGTACTCTGCTAGTAATTGGTAGAGCTGGCCTGGAGAGAGTGATGTGCACCCATAACACCCAGCACTCAGGAGGTGGAGCCAGAAGAATCAAGGAACCAAGGGCCTTAACTACACAGCACGTTTGCCTGGGCTACATGAGACCCTGTGTCTCAAAAACCAACCAAACAAACAAAAGCAAAAAAACCAAAAACCAAAAACTTGGTAGAGTTAGTCTTATAGTGTGATTCATATAATTCCTGTAAAATATAACATGTATTTTAACCACATGTTATACTACCTCCTAGTTTAGTTTCAACGTGTGATACAAAAACAACCATGTCATCTCACTCAACAGGTTTATTATGAAAAGCAAATATGTAAAAACAAATTGGGAAGTTCTATGTAGATGTAGTACAACATCCTAAAATAGCCACAGACTGCCTAACATGACTCTAACTAGGTCAAGAAGAAATGTGGTAATCAACAAAATTATCTCATGCTTCATCTCTGGCACGGTTATAAGCAATGGCATTAATCTGACACTCCTAGACATACTTCAGCCTAAGCTAGTGTATTCTACCCACTTACCCTTCAGCTGCAACTGTGTAATGCCAAAGTATAAGGAACAATTAACCAATAGATCAGCATCCATTAAAAAGACATACCAGGCATGGTGGCAGATGCCTTTATTACCAGAACTAGAAAGACAGAGGCAAGCAGATCTCTGTGAATTTGGGGCCAGCTTAGTCTACATAGTGAATTCAGAACAGCCAGCAAGACATAGTAAGACCTTATAGGGAGAAGGAAAAGTAAGAAGTAGAAGAGGACTAAGAGGAGGCCAGGGACCATGAACACCACCCCCAGCACACACCCAAAGCTAGACATGTCTGTTCCCTGTAACACACACACATATACACACACAAATCTAGACATGGAGGTGGTATATGTCTGTTCCCAGCACTCAAGACAGGGGCAAAAGGATTGAGAGCTTTGAGGCTCATCTGGACTACACAGAAAGATCTCCCTTCCCACATCCCCCCCCCACACACACACACACACGACCCATGAATACAGAGAAACTGCTTACTGCTAGTAAAGTCAACCTCACCTTAACATGCATACATCAGCCTGCCTGCTCCTCACTCATCACTCGTACAGTCCTCAAAATCTTAAATCCTTAATTCTAAGACTTTAATTGTCAGTGAAACAGATAAGGTGCAAATCTAAAGTAATGCACTGGTGATTTTATTACTGACACTTATGACAAACACCTCAAACACATCCGTGCACCACTAAAACCCATCTGTGTCTGAGTAAAGTCATCAGGACTGCCTGCGTCTCAGTGTGATGCTATCTTCTCCAAGAGTGTAAGGCAAGCACGGCAGATCAGCATCATACAGTAGAAGACAGGACCATGTGGAAGCAAAGACCTAGGTTTGCCTCCTAACTGTTCTAGAGATCTGTTTCATCTAGTCAATCTCAACCTTAGTTTCTTCATGTACACAGAAAATGATGACTTTAATATCATAAAAGAAAAACTAGCAGGATAAAGTACAAAGACTTACTTTCAAAAAAACAACTGAATCAATTCTAACAAATATTCTATATAAACAATAATTGACATTCAAGAAAATATAAAGTTGTAAAAGACACATATTTAGCATCATAAATGTCAAGGAAATTACATCCCTTTATTCTTATGTCTAGAAAAACTTAGAGTTGAAGGGATCTTGAAGACACTGTGATGAGACACTCACAGAAAACTGGTGTTTGAATAGTGAATGAATCCAGCTGAATGAGTTTTTCACTGAAGTTACCTTAGTTCATAATATAAGAAGTTTTACAAAGAGGCAAATGATAACCTCTCCACACCAATACACATTTATGAAAACCTGCTACCACCTCTAAAGAGGTTTCTCCCCAAATATTCCTATTACTGATAGAGAGGGACTAAGGAGTTGTCTGCAATATAATAACATTGCTCATAAAGTTGACCATGGTTAAGGAGAAAAAAAGAAAGAACTTCAGGTTAAAATAAGTGTCATAACAGATTTCATGTATTAAAATGTCACTGAAACCAAAAAATAGACTTGAAGTTAAATTAATTTTATTGATAAAATTAAGATATTTTAATAAAAACCTTTCCTGATTATTTTCTCAACTTTAGTTTACACTCCCAGCCCAATTGTACTGAGGTTAGGTACGCCATGTTTAAAGATGCGCCACTCAGCCACAAGCACCTGATGCAAAGTCGTACTAATTAACAGACACTGTACGATGAACTGTTAATGGATGAAGGAGTAATTAATAGTTGATAAATAGAATTTATAGACATTTGCTTTTCCTGTAGAAAGCCTGTAATGAACATGTTCTATTTTCATGGTTTTAGAAATTTATTTTTATATCATACTAAAGACTATTCGAGAAGGTACACTACTGCTCAACTGGTTGAGGCAAGAAGAACGAGGACTTGTGGCCAGCCTGGGCTACACAGCAAGCCTAGATCACAAAAAATAAATTACTCAGTGTAGAGTACTTGCTTAGCATGCAGGAAGCACTGGTTTGATCCTCAGCACCAAAAAGATTACACTGCCAGAGGCAATGTAGTTTCAACCCAAATTTGGTCTACACAGTGAGATCCAGGCCAGACAGGGCTACACAGCAAGACTCTGTCTCAACAAAGCAAAATAAAATAAGTTTTTTAAGATGACACCAAAAGTTATTGTTCCCTGTCATTCCTATTCAAATGCCGTCATAAGGACTTCATACGGCAGAAGTGTTCTACAGTGTTCAGTAAGGGCTGAAAACACAGGGCCTATCACATCGCCCAAACCTGAGTTACTTCTAGCCAACTAAAAGCCCACTATTCATCAGGAACCCCTCCTCTGATATCACAAAATCACCCTGGATTGCCAGTTACTTTCTCAGGCCTTCAGAGGGTTGGTGTGTTCTACAATGGGCACTCAGCAACCCCTAGAATACAATACCTGCCCCGTATATCCTGCCTGTGATACTGGCTTTCCTGCTCCTTCTAGGAATACCCCTCCCATCGGGAGCTTTCTAGAATGACTAAGGGAGGAATTAAAGCAAGAGTTGTCTGATGTGGGAAGTCCTTCTGTATATGTGTTGTTTTTATTGGCTAATGAATAAAGCTGCTTTCAGTCAATGGCTTAACAGAGTAAAGCCAGGTGGAAAATCCAAACAGAGATGTAGAGAGAGACTAGGCGGAGTCAGGGAGTTGCCATGGAGTCGCTGCAGGAGATAGACGCACCAAAACCTTGCTGATAAACCTCAAGCCTCATGGTAAAATATAAAATAATAAAAATGGGTTAATTTAAGATGTAAGAGCTAGCCAATAAGAAGCTAGAGCTAATAGGCCAAGCAGTGATTTAATTAATACAGCTTCTGTGTGGTTATTTTGGGAGTCTGGGCGGCCAGGAAACAAACAAGCAACCTCTGACTACAGTTGTCCTGATGTATCATCACACAAACCCTCCTCTTTTTCTAAACACCAGCATTTTAGGTTAGAAAGGACTAAGCAGAGCTCCCAGAAGTCAGTGTGAAGGAGAACACCCAAAGAAGCACCTCCACTGAGGCTCACCTCAGACTTCTGCTGTCCCTTCCTTCAGCAGCGTACTCAGAGCTCCTACTGCATGTCACTGGGGTGGACACAAAACCAGACAGCTGTAGCTAAGAGGCTCAGTAACAGGGCAATCAGCAAGCCAAAACTCTCAGCCAAAGGTCAGTCCTATAACTAAATTACACTCTGAAGAAGACAGCTGATACCAGAGCAAGCCCCTTTAAGGGAGCAAGTGTAGAGCTACCCTTTCGTATGCTGACACATACTTTGGCATGGATATGAATTACACAAGTAAATAAATAATTGATCTGGAAAGCAATGAGAGGTTGATAGGGAAAGGATTCTTTTACACTATATTATACTTCTTCCAGGCTTGGAGACAGCCTTGCTGTTAGGATTACCATGCATGTTGAACATGAAAGAATTATTCTTGACAGATAAGGCAGAATGGACAAGGGAGAAAAACAAAAACTCCAAAAGCAAGTTCCTATTGAACAAGGCAGCCATCAACTTGATGGGATGATGACAGACAGGCAGAATGGGAAAATATCAGAAAAGCTCATTAGAATAAAAGCATATGCAGGAAGTAATGAGATCCAGATCACACTTGGCTCCAAGATCAAGCGGATGTTTCTAAAATGAAAGTTAATAATGCAAGACAAGAATAAAGACATTATACTGAACAGATAAGGCGATGTTTACTGTCCAGATGGGACAAATGGAGAGTAAATACCAACAACAGGACCCAGGGATTGTGCTGCACACTTCTCATGGAGATGGGAGAGAACTGGCAGCTAAGGGTAAGCTGCATCCATGGGGAACTGCCTGAAACGGAAGCCGTCGTTCTCTCTGGGGGCGCAGGAAGCCTGAGCTGAATGTGGTAAGAACAGGAGCCCTCACCTGAACCCGGTGCCAGTGTGCATAAAAGGACAGCGTCAAGAGGATCTCACATCTTGGCAGCTTTAAAAGTCAGGATTGCTTCCTTGCCAGCCCACTGTGAACAAAGGACTTCTCAGGGGCAGACCAAGTTGTTTCTAAAGCTTCTCTTGCCTGGAAGAACCCATGACCCTGCCCCAGCCACAATCGGAATTCCTTTCAGAATAACAGTCACCAGTGTCTCCATCTTAGTTCACTTATTTACTTCTGTATTTGTTTGTTTGTTTGTCTGAAGGTTCATGCACAGGTGAGAAAGTCAGAGGACAGCTTGCAAGAATCATTCTTTCCTTCCACCATGGGGTTCAGGAATTGAACTCAAGGTTATCAGGTTTGACAGCAGCCACCTTCACCTGCTGAGCCATCTCACTAGCCACCATCTTCATTTTTTGCAGTACTGGAGATTAGACCCATGGTAAGTGCTTTACCACTGAGCTGCATCCCTAGCTCTGGGTTCCATCTTTAAAATCCCAAGGCTTATCAGTCTTTGACTATGCAGCTGTCTTAGTTAGGGTTTCTTCTGCAGCAATGAAACCCCATGACTAAAACGCAAGTTGGAAAGGAAAGAGCTTATTTGGCTTATACTTCCATATCATTGTTCATCATCGAAGGAACTCAGGATAGAAACTAAAACAGGCCAGGAACCTGAGGCAGGAGCTGATGCAGAGGCCATGGAGGAATGCTGCTTACTGGCTTGTTCCTCTTAGCTTGCTCAGCCTGCTTTCTTATAGAATCCAGGACCACCAGCCTAGGGGTGGCAGTGCCCACAATGGGCTGGCCCTCCCACATGAATTACTAATTAAGAAAATGCCTTACAGTCTTGTCTGCAGCCTGATCTCATGGGGGCATTTTCTTCACTGAGGCTCCCTCCTCTCAGATGACTTTAGCTTGTGTCCAGATGACATAAAACTGTCCAGTACAGCAACTGAGGTGAGTTCCAAGGAATGCTAAGAAGCAGGCATTCGAGGACTCAAGACATGTGAGGGCAGAACACAAAGACTGGTGAGAGAGAGGAGCAGAGGGCTATTACACAGGAGGGCTTTGATGGGTAGTTTTAATTGTCAACTTGACACAAACTAGCATCACAATTTTAAAGAAAGCCTGTCTAGAGCAAATTAGCCTGTGGATATGCCTGGAGGTTTGTTTAACTGTGCTAATCAAGTGGAGGACTCATCTGAACGTGGGTGGCACCACTGCATGGGCTGGGTCCAGGACCAATGGAGCCGAGGAGTCAACTGAGCACAGCATGCATAGTCAGGACCACAGGTGTCACATGACCAACTCCCTGGCGCTCTGGCGGCTGTCTTCCCTGTTAGGCTGAACTGTAAGAAACTCCCTTCCCTGCAGTGCTTTTGTCAGGGCATTTTGTCACAGCACCAGAAAAGAAACTAGACCGAGGACTCAAAACAAACAATAGAGTTGCTTTTTTTTCCCCAATGGGAGGTGGGGGCGGCTGGCATAGTGGCAGGCACCTTTAATCCCAAGCTGATCTCTGTAAGTTCCAGAACAGCCAGAACTATATAGTGAGATCCTGTCTCAAAACCAAAGAAAAAAAAAAGTTCACAGACTCCCAAAATCAGAAAAAAGAAGACAAACATCACAAGGATAGGAAAGAAACTAAGTTCTGGTTAGAAATGAATTCTAGTGTTACATACTCATTTGGGAATAGCGTGTTTAGACTAAGGCAGTTCTAGAAGAAAATACGACATACACCAGGAACACAGCACATGTGCTGGAAATGCAGAGCATCTGGTGGTATTACTCATCTGGCCAAAACGTGCACACAATCCATTCATCATATATCAGACTTCATGCATCTTTCCATGACCTAACTGTTTAAGAGAGTATATGAATCAGTCTGAATATCAACACAGTGGCTGCCAATATTGTGCAGGGTCACAAATATAGAAAAATGATAATTAGCAGCATAAATTCCACCATTTCCTTTGTGCTGTACAAGCCAGTTTTATATGCCACTATAAGACCACTTATATGTACGATCATTGAAATTACAGAACATATATATATTTGGCAGTTTGATCACAGAGCATAGCTCAAACCATCCAGCAAGGAAAAAAAACCTCAGTCAGTCAGATTAGAATGTTGGAAGGAGATAGAAAAGACACTTCTAAGTTACAGCCACTGCCTCATCTGTGCATTCCTTTGAATGCAAGGATATTCCTAAGAAAAGCACAGTCTCTCACTAGAGCTGGAAGTTGCCTCAGTACCATAGCTGCCCAACGAGTATATGCTCAGGCACTACCCACAGACTCCAGCCCACCAGACCATCTCTGCATTCCTTGACACACTGTAAACCTCCATGTTCAGATATATTAAGTCTCTGGATGACTGTGAATCCAGTGACCAAGACCCTCCAGTCAGCTGCCCACCAAACGCACAAACACAACTGCCAGTGGTGGTCTACTAACACTCCCCACAAGACCAAGAGGTTCGAGCATCCTTGACACCCCAGGCCCCAAAGGAAGGTGGAAGGTGTCAACAGAACACTAACCTCTTCCTCCTTCTTCATGTGACATATCACCCCATGGGGAAGGGTACAACAGAAGTAGAAGCCAGAGCAGACAAAAATGTAGAGCTCAATAAAAAATCAATAAAAAAGAATAAATAAATAAAAAGAAGAAGAAGTAGAAGCCAGGAAACAGCAGCCAGATGGAACCTGGGTATCACGAAATAGGAAACCAACGCCAAAAGTCCTTCCTAAGGTGGAGGAGCAAATAGTGTGTGAACTGAGATCCAAATCCACCAGTCCAGGCACCACTGTCCCCCTGGGCTTTATTACACACCCAGATCAAATAAATATAAAGTTAATAATTGTCAGGCATGATGGTGCACAACTTTAACCCACCTCTTGGGAAGCAGAGGCAAGTGAATCTCTGAGATGGAGGCCAGCCTGGTCTGCATAGTGAGTGCCAAACCAGACCCCATCACAAACAAACAAAAAGAGAGTCAAGATGTTGGGGCAAGCAAGATACTTCAGTGGATAAAGGTGCCTGCCACTAAGTCCGACGACCAGAGTTCAATCCCCAAGACCTACATGGTAGAAGAAAAGAGTCCATTCCTGAAACCTGTACTGTACACACCACTGTCACTGCTGCACCCTACCCTGGCCCAGACACACACACAATAAACAAACAAACAAAAGGATTAAGAATGGCAAGGGGTCATGCTGGAGGAGCCCACAAAGACAGCTGACCTGAGCTCATGTGAGCACATGGATTCTGGACCAACAGTTAGGGAGCCTACATGAGACCCAGGCCCTCTGCATGTGGGTGACAGCTGTGTAGCTTTGTTTCTTTGTAAGGCTCCTAACAGTGAAATCAGGACTTGTCCCTGGCACTTAGCTGACTTTTTGAAACCTTGCCCAGCCTTTATACAGAGGGAGAAGCCCGATCCTACCTCAGCTTGTTGTGCCATGCTATGTTCAAGCCCTTGGGGAGGCCTGCCCCTTTCTGAATGGAGATGAAGGAGGAGTGGGTAAATAAGGAAGGAGTGGGAGGAGAGAAACGAGGGGGAAACTGTGGTCGGTATGTAAAATAAAGAAAAAATGTTAATAAAAAAAGGAGATTTAAAAAAAGAATTGCAAGAAGCTAGAGCAATGGTTCAATGGTTAAAGAGCCCTGGCTACTCTTCAAGGACACAGGTTCAATTCCCAGCACTTACATAGTGCTTCATACCTGTAATGCCAGTTCTATGTGGATGTATTACCCTCTCTGGCCTCCTCAGGCACCAGTACATGGTACACAAACATACAAACAGGCAAAAAACCTATACATATAAAAAAGTAAAATGACCTTTAAAAAAAAGCTTTTCCAAGATGTTGACATTAAACAAGTACTGCTTATGGAATGAAGCAGAGGAAAAGGTCGTTCAACTGAGGATTCAAGTAAGCAAGGAAGTAGAAAACACGGGGTCCCAGTACTCCCCCAGGAGCCAGGCTGAAGGCTTGCACTGCTGCCTCTTGCTAGACCTGAAACTGCAACTGTTGGAAAAAGTATATGAAAAACACCTCAAGTTACAAGCATAGGGAAGGACTTTGTGAAAAGAGCGCTAACAGCTCAGAAATAGCATCCAAACTGACAAAAAAGACTTGCATCAAGTCAAGAGCTTCTGCAAAACAGAAGAAACAATCACATGAAGAAACAGCCTACAGGATGGGAGAAAACCTTTGCTACCTATACATCTGACAAAAGATTAATATCTAGAATATATTAAGAACTCAAAAAACTAAATACTAAAACTCAAACTACCCAAAGAGTAAATGAACTTATGACTGAACAGCCAGTTCTCAACAGATAAAATAGAAATGGCCAATACTCATGTGAAAAATGTCTAACATTCTTAGAAACTGGGGAAACAGAAGTTTAAACTACATTGGCATTCCATCTCGGCCCCGACAGAATGGCACTCATCAAGGAAACAAATAGCCAATAAAAAGGAAAGAAAACAATAAATGCCAGTGAGGGCGAGGGTGGAAAGGCTTACACAGAGCTGGGGGGTGTGCACTGGTCCAGCAACTGTGAAAATCAATACGACTCTCACTAAACTAAAAATATACAGAAGTACCATATGACCCAACTGGAGTACTTCTGGGTATATACCCAAAGGACTCTATACCAACATACCATAGAGATCCTTATTTATGATAGACAAGTTGTGGAATCCACCTACATGTCCAGCAATAGACGAATGGATTGAATAAAGAAAATATGTATATCGACACAATAGAGTTTAGCCATAAAGAAGAACAAAATTATGTTTGTTTTTTGAAGAAATGATGCAACTAGAGATTATGATATTAACCAAAATAAAGCAGACTCAGAAAGGCAAATCTAACATTTTTTCTCATATGTGAATACTAAATTTTATAGATAAAGCCTTTCATACATATTTTATATAAACATATATTTTATGTGTGCTTGTGTGTATATGTGCATGTGAACACGTGTATGTGTGAGCATATGTTTGTGTGTATGTGCATATTTTCATGCACATGTATATATGTGCCTTGCATGCATGTGCAGATGGGGGAGCAGGGGGACCACCGTACATGTGTGTGATATGAAAGCAGAAGAAAACCCTGGGGAAGCTAGCAGCACGAGGCAGCGTAAGGGTGAAGCATCATGTCCTGGCAGGAGTGCAAGGGAACCCAAAAATCAAAACAAGAAGTTTTGAGAAATGGTACTTCATGTCCTCAGAGGGTCCAATTTCTATAAAAATGGCAGAACTAGTTAAGATTCCACCATCTCAGGGTCAGACTTTGGCTCTGTTGAGGATGATAATGGCACTACTGCAAACAAATAGCTTCAAAGCAAATACCCAAATATTGGCTAACGTAGACCCAGTTCAGAAGCTTGGTTTATTTGGTAATGCAGAATAAGCCAATCACATTGGCTTTGATCCTCCCACTTTTTTTACCAATCCTCTTCAATATCCTAACTTCCCAGCAATTGTGTGAGGCCAACTCCCTTCTAAAGGACAAAATTAAATAGTCAGCGTGTATATTGCTAAATAAAGCAATTTTGGCCTAAGAATGCTTTCATTTTAACTTCAAAGGGGTCACCACTAGTTTTCCAGTCCCTCCACTCTACCAACTGCCATTTCCAAAAGGAGAGATCCTAGTTTATCTTAAAAGAGCTGGCTACCTCCAAAAAAGTAAATATAATTTTTTTTAAAAGTAATGAGAAGGGAAATCCTTCTTCTCAATATACTATTTAAGATCTTTCCCATAGTCCCTTTATATGCACTTTTTGGAATTTTATCATGTGATACAAACTGTTTTTTTTCCATCTGGTGTTGCCATGGCACTACATAACAACTATTATCACTTACAGTTAAAACACAGTACATACAGATCTTCATTGATTTAACCAGCTCTGCGTTTGAAGGCATTTAAAGAGTTTTACTTTTTAGTAATGGAACTGTGAACATCTTTAGGCAGTTAGCCTTTTCTTTCTTACATTTCATTAGGAAGCAAGACTCTGAACCTAATGATGTGCCTACATTTAATATTTTAAAAACAGATCTTGCCAAGCATTTTAGTAACAGCAAGTAGTATTAATTAACAGTAAGTACTATTAATTAACAGTAAGTACCATTAAGCAAGCTGTAGAGGTTCATGACTATACTCAGCACTTGGGAGCCTGAGGCAAGAAAACTGATATGACTTTAAGGCTAGCTTGGGCTACATAAGTTCCAGGTTAGCCTGGGCTACAGAGTAAGACCTATCTTTAAAACAATAACAAAGAGGCTAGAGAGGTGACTCTGCTGTTAAGAAAACTTGCTGCTCATCCTGAGGACCTGGGTTCAGTGCCCGGTACCCACATGGCAGCTGCACCAATAACTCCAGCTCCAGTGAATCCCACATCCTCTTCTGGTCTCCACAAGCATTGTATTCATTTTGCACACCCATATACCAAAATAAAATAACAATAATAAGTAGACCACATCTATTAAATACATACATGTGAAAGCTAGAAGGATATTATGAAAATATACAAAATATTCCTTTTTCATGGGTGTAGAAGGTGAGGGTCCTTTAAGTACTGATAAACAAATACCTCTTTTTCAGGTCCTTAATTCCTCACTGCTTAGGGGACTATATCAAACATTCCCCTGTGCCCCTCAGCCAGTGATAGGAAGACAGTACTGAGACCTCTGCACGTTTTCATAAAGGTATCAAAAGAAAGATTTGTGCTAGGCATGATGGCATGTCAATAGTCTCAGCACAGTGGAAACTGAGGCAGGAGATGGAACTTGAGGTCAGCCTGGTCTACATAAAGAGCCAGGTTAGGGGAGAAAGCTGTAGAACTTGTTCACTTAACTGTCTGAAAGATGTCTTCTGGGTAGGGAGTAAAACTCATTGGTGGAATACTGACACAGGACTTACAGAGTATGCTCAAGGCTCTGGGTTTGAAAATAAATAAATAAATAAATGCTTCCTTGTAGATTTCTAGGTTTTCTTTACCTTGTAATAATAAATACATTTCAGCAAGGTACTCCATAACCTAAGCCTCTGTCTGAGCTACCTTAGACAGACAGCACCTGTCTAAGAAAGAACAAAGGAATAGCCAGAAAAATTGGCTTCAAGGAAAAAAAAAAAGAAACATTTTTTACTGTTAACAGCAAGAAATGTCTTTAAAACCAACTCTCCTCCTATTAGTCTTACTAAGACAATGTACGGTACCCCCTCTCACTTATAAACTGTCCAATCTTTACTTGGTCATATTTGCTTTAAATTCCTTACAAAGTATAGTTAAAGTCCTCTGTACAGCCCTGCCCACTCTTCCCCCTCCTCTCTTCATCAAGCTAATCACATTTTGAATTGGACAAATTACCATTTTATGCATGATTCTATGCTTTTATCCCAACGTACCAATAATAGACTTACCTCTGTTCTAAGATGAATACTTTTCATATTACAGCATCACTAAAATGAGGGTCCATCTTACAATATACAGCAAGTGTTATGTCAGTTTGTCAGTCTTCCCCTTTATCAGTGCACATAAAACAGCATCTTAGTGTCATGAACCTTTTACAGTCTTTGAAATATGGCAGAACTGTCTTACAGAGTTTTTCTTAACTGTGTTAATTTTTAATTATTTTATTTAAGACTCCAGTCTGCCCTCAAATTTGTCATGTAGCTGAGGATGACTTTGAACTTCTGATCCTCCTGTCACCACCTCCCAAGTGCTAGGATTACAAGCATGTGCCACCTAGTTTTCTGTAGTACGCGTGATCAAATCCATAGCTTTGCGCATGCTAGACAGAACCTTGACCAATTGAGCTACATCCTCTCAGTCCTTTTTTTACATACTTTAAGGAAATTTGTAATATCTTATGAGGCACTCTCAGTTTCATATCTTCACTTAGAATGGTTATGTGAGGAGGGCTGCCGCAAAACAGTGTCTTCTTTTGTATAGGGACTGCCTATACAAAACCTGCACATAATCAAGCCAACTCACTCTCCAGCATGGGTGCAGGATGGGCCCCTGAGGACCCAGCTCTAACTGTGGAGGACTGGCTGCTAGAGGAGGGAGACTCACTTTTCTTTGGGGTGTGACCCCTCACAGGCTGACCAAGTTCGAGTGCATGGCCCACACTCATGGACATACAAGCAGCACTAATTGGACTCAGTGACTTATTTTTAAAAGAGAGAGATATGAAAATGGGAAAGAGATGGGGGAGATCCAGAGAAGTTGGGGTATGAGGCATGGGGTTGAACATCATCAAAATCATTCTACACATGAATAAAATTCTCAAAAAATAAATTAAAATTAGTACCTTTTAAACATACACAAGGTGGATGACTCCTGAGAAAGGACAACAAGGTTGTTCTCTGTCTGGGCTCTATATGCATACACGTGTATACACACACACACACACACACACACACACACGTCCAAAACAGCATCAATGAATGCCTATCTCATACCAAGCACTGTGTTAGACAGTAAAAATATCATAAACATTGTACATAAGAGTTTCCACATTTGCAGACCTTCCACAGCTACAGAAAAGACAGTGACAAAATCACACATCTCCACAGCTGTAAAGTCAACCCCACAAGTTAACAGCCATATACCCAATGCCAAAAGCATCTATATTTTGCATAGTACCTGCTAAACTAAGCTTAATAATACTACTCCCAATGCCTATTTCAAATCTATGAGTATTCTGTTCAGTAAAGGGACCTACTGCATTTGCAGATCAGGAGTGATAGAAAGGGCAGAAGAGAGATGATACAATTCCACTTTACATTAAAGCTAAGGGCAATGGTGAGGAGTGTGCACGCAGTGAATGTACTTACTGTCACTCAGAGTTACTGAACTGGCAGGTTTTATGACATACACTTATTAAAATAAAAAATGTAAGGTTTTACATGTTTTGTTACTCAAACTTTAAAAACCGCAAATGTTTCCAAGTCTCCAATAAGAGTGTAGAGGCAGAGAGAAGCTGTTTGCAGAGATGAAAACAGGCATGAAATTGCTCTCCTTTCACCTTATAGCAACTGTACATTTCACACTGTCTGATGAACTCACAGAGCACAGATTAAGAGAAGGCACAATCTAGAAACTGGTTTTACTGCAAATGTATGGATCTAATTATGTTTGGGTTCCGAACCCTTTTTCTTATCACTAATCAGATGCCAAACCTTAGCCATTCTCTTAAACTCTGCTATTCAAATCAATGCCGTAAACAAATTTAAGACCTCTGCTTCTCAGCATCCTGGTCCTCAGTAAACCTGCATACATTTGTTCAAGTTCTTTCTCCCTCCCCAGGTCCCTCTTGCAAATATCCAGATGTATTTCAGACTCCATAATCTCAGACCTTAGTCCACTAGCCTCACCAACCAGGTCCCCTTCTCTACAGGTTCCTTCTCTTTGTACCTGTGAATTATTTTTGTTGTTGTCATTATTTTTAGACAGATCTTGCTATGTAGCCTTGAACTTTCAATCCTCCTGCCTCAACTTCCAAAGTAGCTGGGATTATAGACCTGCATTACCAATTCCAGATCTTGGGTCTTTTTAGAAAATATAAAATCTGTGCCGAGCCGGGCGGTAGTGGCGCACGCCTTTAATCCCAGCACTCGGGAGGCAGAGGAAGGTGGATCTCTGTGAGGCCAGCCTGGTCTACAAGAGCTAGTTCCTGAGCCTGGTCTACAAGAGCTAGTTCCAGGACAGGCTCCAAAGCTATAGAGAAACTCTGTCTCGAAAAACCAAAATAAAATAAAATCTGTGCCAAGTGTGGTGGCACAAAATCTCTAATCCCAGAACTCAGGAGACAAGCACAGGTGGATCTCTGTGAGTTCAAGCAAATCTGGCCTACACAGCCAGGGCTATGTAGAGAGACCCTGCCTCAACATAAAAAACAAAAATATGAACTCTGGGGCTAGTGAGAAAGCTCAGTGGGTAAATGAGCCTGGCAACCTGGATCCATCTAATGGAAAGAACTGATTCCTACAAATTGTTCCCTGGTTTCCCACATGCATCATGACATATGCATGAGCTCATAGAGCCATGTGTGTACACTCGAAAATGCATTCACACACAATAAATAAATAAGTGTAACTTTAAATTTTATATTTCATTCTTTACATGTTTATGTGAAACTGAAGATTCCAGTAAAGAGCCATGGAGAGGATTTCAAGGGAAGAGGGCCAGAACACAGAAAACATGGAAGAGCAGAGGAATAATGAAACAGAAAGAGTTAATGGGATTGGGAATAGGAGGGCAGGGCAGAGCAATGATCATGGAGTAGGATAAGCACTAAGACCTTTGAAAATGCCATATGGAAACCTACTGCTGTAAATGCTTCCTAAAATATAGAAATACTCATATGAAAAAAATGATTAAAAGGAGTTATCCTATAACAGGAGAAACAATGCCTCTCTCCCAGACATAGGCTGTCAAAGAAAAGGCCTATGGTTATGTATGGGTTTATCTTTTTGTTGTTGGTCAGTGGGGTCCCATAGACCACCCCAAACTACAAGTTATTACCACCTATGGAGGTTTGAGTAAGAATGGACCCCATGAGTTCATATGCTTGATTAGTTGGTACCCAGTTGGTGGAACTGTTTGGGAAGGATTGGGAGGTGTGACCTTGTTGAAGAAGTTGTGTTACTGGTGATTGAATTTCAGGTTTCAAAATAGTCCTGCCATTCCCAGTGTGTCTCTTTTCCTGCTTGCAGATCAAGATGTGAGCTCTCAGCTTGTTCCTGCTACCATGCCTTTTCTCTAGCATCATGAACTCTTACACGATGAAAGTCTAAGCCCAAATGAATGCTTTCATTTATAAGTTTCCATGGTCATGGTGATTTATCACAGCAGTACAAAAGTATGCCACCACTGTTCTTACCTTCCAGAATGTGGTGATAAGACCTATTGCTGAAGACACCACATACTGAGTCAGAACATGGAGAAATCCAGGTGGTTCAGACTGGAAAGGACATCCTTCCTATTTTCATAATCTGGAAAATTCTATGCAAACTGCCAGAGGAGAAAAGTTCACAGTCTTACTCAGCTGTGAACACATGAAGCTGGGAGGGAATTGTGATAGGAAAGATAGAAGAAGGAATTTGAGCAGAGGAAATGAGGGAGGATTTGATCAAAACATTATCTGCATGTACTACATTCTCAAACAGGAAAAACATTTTAATTAAAGATTTTAAATCTTAGCCATAGTTAACACTTGAGTAGTAGCACCACTATCACCCAATCCTATAAAAACTTTGAAAGCCTTCCCAGAGTTCCTCTATGCCCATTTTTTCACTTCCTTATTCAGTCATAATTTCTTTCCGGCTTGCCAGAGATTGAACCCAGCCGGGGCGCCACACATGCTAGGCCCGCACATTGTACTACCAAACTACATCCCCAGTGCCCACGATTCTGTTCAACAGATTTTCAAAATACAGTATTATCCTCTTATGAAATTTAAAATATTAATAAATACAAAATAAAAAAAACATATCCAAGCAAAGACTTGAAGACTGACTGATGTTTGCATCATCACTATTCATGAGAGGCAAGAACTAGAAACAATCAAAATGTTCATGTGTAGGCAACATATATAGGCATACAGTGTAGCAGGACTCAGTAATAAATAAATATGACCTGCTAATACCTGCAAAACACTGTAGACTCTCAGAGCATCATGTCGAGTGAAAGATCAAACACAAAAGAAAACAGACTGGATGACACACTTATCTATGCCTAGAAATTCCAAAAAAATAAACACTTTAGTGAAAGAAACATAGTGGTTTCTACAGCTGGAGTACAAGCAAAGAAGACTGTAAAGGGGGGCAGGGAACATTCTGGAAAAACAGAGATGTTCTATGATTATGATATGAAACTACACGTGTCAGAACTCAAACTGGACACTTAAAATCAGTGGCTAATTTAACATAAATTATCCCTCAATAAAGCTGGCCTTTAAAACTTAAGCTAAGCCTTCTAAAATGAGTCCTAGTTAAATAAAATTTTACCTATATTTCTTTTCTAAATCTTAATTTACATTTTTGTTGTAAGAAGAATTAGTTCCATAAGTAGTAGTAGATTTCTCATAAAACAATTTCCTAATATCAGGATATAATAACTAAATCCTGGGGAAATTTTTTAAGATTTCTTTTTAATTATGTGCATGTGCATATGAGTTTATGTGAGTATGTGCCTGTGTGAATGCAGGCAGGTGCCCCTACGGATCAGAAAAGGGTGTTTGATCCTCTGGGGATAGTTGTAGGCAGCTGTGAGCCACCTGAGGGAGGTGCTGAGAAGCAGTCTCTGGCCCTCTGCATGAGCAGTAACTACATGCTCCATCTGCTGCACCATCTCCCTAGCCCCCTAAATTCTGTCTTATTTCCTGAATCCTTATCAAAGCACACATAGGCAGATAAATTATTATCAGAATGGTATTGTGATTGTGATTATATGAGTAATCTGTAATTCTACTTTCATGGAAATTTTATATATTCTCAAATGCAAAGGTTTTTAAGGGACTACAGAGATGGCTTAACCATTAAGAGCATTTGCCATTGCAGAGGACCTGGGTTCAATTCCCCAGCACCCATGTGATGGCTAACAACCATCTGTAACTCCAGTTCCAGGTCTGGTACCTTCTGACCTTCAAGGGCACCAAGCACATATGTGGCACACTAACATACATGCAGGCAAAAGACTCATACAAAAAATAAAATGAGTACATTTGTTTGTTTAAGTAGCTTTAAAAAGAAAGTTTTTAGGAACCCCCTGTATGGAGACCTCAAACCCTAAAGGATGCTTGTCTTCCTTTGAGATGCTATGCTCCAGGGGAAGACTGGGACAAGGACTTTCTCCATAATTCCTTTATGACTGAATGGTATTCTTTCCTTAATCACACTCTAACCCTATCATAAATAAACACAGTGTTTAAACAAAAGTGACTCCTAAAAATAATATACAAATAAGCAGAATTACTGCCATAAAACTTTTAATCTATAGCCAATCAATTTCATATTATCTTTCTTCCTTCCTTGCTTCCTTCCTTTTTTCCTTCCTTTGATAGTCTCACTATAACCCAGGCTGGCCTGAAACTCAGTGTGCAGTCCCACTTGGACCACATGTGCCACCATGCCTAATTCTGTCAGTCAAAGACACAAGCATGGATCTGCAGGGTGGCAGAGGTTTATAATCCCAGCATTTGGGAAGCTGAGGCAGGATGATTACCAAGAATTAGAGCCCAACCTGGATTACATACTGAGTTCCAGGTCAGTAAAAGCTACAGAGTGAGATGCTACCTCTTTAAAAAAAAAAAAAAAAAAGGACCATTTACAGCCTTTCCCTTGAGAGCAGCTTTGTTAATCCTAAACTAAACTCTGGTTAAACCCACATGCTCGCATATTAATGCACTTCTAGCACTCCACAGTTTCCAGAGTAAAGGAGTGAGCTTGCTATGAGGCAGGAAGGCAAAGGCTAAGGGAAATTGTTTCTGGTCACTTACTATTAGATTCGGGAAAACTGATCAGTTCTGACAGCTCCTCCAGCTCACTAACTTGCTTTCAAAAAAAGGGGGGGAGGGAATATTTCCAGGTCAGTGGAGTAAGCGTCCCAAGATTAGTGGCCAGTGGTTAATTTATCCTCTTAAGTGACCATAAATAATGGGGATTACATTGCTTTGACATTTTTCCACTATCCATTCTCAGTTGACACCAGACACCCAAAGCCATCATGATGGATTAAGATGAAAAGGACATTCTAATTTGATTAAAGATTACTTCCTACCAATCTTTTTTCCAAAATTAATCTGCATCTTAAATAGCTCAGTATTTGTTTCCTAGTCAAAGATGTTAAAAGAAAACAATCTGCCACGTAAGAAATAACGACAGTGTTCACGTAACAACCGGCACTAAAAGCTTCATGTCGTCTCTTAGCCGCTGACCTTTCTATCTCTCTGCAAAAACAGAAGCCCACAGCCCTCTGTCTCGCAACCTCTTTACAAAAGTAATGCTTTACATTACTCTTCCTTTTCCCCACTTCCCAAAAGCACTAGACTATATTTACCAGTAAGAAAAGCACATGTTAGCTCCTCCCAGCAAGCATAAAGGCAGAAGAACATAAATCCTACCATATGCCAATATTTGCCTTCATACAGACTTAGTAACTGATAGAAAATGATATTGAAAGATAAAAACGATTGCTGAAGGGAAAGAGGACATCATCACTTGCAAAATGGGGATGGGGTAAATGGTGAGAAGACTCTGTGGGGAATAGCCAAACCTAATGACCTGAGTTTGGTCCCTGGAAGCTCCACAGTGGACAGGGAGAACCAGCTCCCACAGGCTGTCCTCTGACCTCCACATGCCCAAGGTAGCATGTGCACACACACACATACACACACACAAAAAATACATTTAATTTAAAAAAAAAAAAAAGCAAACGCTCTGGTTGCACAACTTCCAATTCCGTTCCATCCACCCCCTGCTTTGACTGGTTCTTCCTCCCGGGTCACTGTACTTCCAGCACCTTCAATTCAGCTATAGCCGCAAGAGAGCAACTCAGTACCCAAGTCCAAGAGATTACAACACAACTTGAGTCAACACACTTCGCCCAATGCCAGGTGCCCAGCCAATGTGTTCAGTAACAGAAGTGGTGGACATATCTTCCAGCAACTCCAAGAGCTCTGCCTCTAGATCTGTCTGCCTCCCTGCTCACTATCTGACAGGAAACTAAATCAAAATTGACTTGAATGTATCCAGGCAGCCGGTTATTATCAGTGTTATGACGGTTCCATTCTCAGCCAATGGTGCCACAAAATTACACCTTCTTCCAGGTCACATGTACCTTGTCTGCATGTGCAGAAGCAAATTGTGTTTGATGTTTTTGGTTTGTTTGCTTGTTTGTTTTGGGCGTTTTGTGTTTGGCTGGGTTTTGGTTTTTGGCTTTGGTTTGGGTTTTTTAAGACAAGAGCACTCCCAGGTCTGCCTAAAACAGAATTCTTGATTCCTGTTGTGCGGTGCTCCCTGGAAGGCATGTGCTCACCCCTAAGTTCTACTGCTGGCATCAGCTTTACTTTCCAGCTCAAAAGTTGCATTTCCAGACATCTCAGGTTTCCACTGTAGTTTTGAGACACTGCAAATTTATGATCCTCTTCAAGCCAGTGCCAGAAATGGTAGCACAGAAAAGGGAAGCAGATCCCACAGGGCAGGGTAACCTGCCCTCTCTTAGGACTGGAGGGGAAAAGGGGAGGGGGGGTGGGAAAGCGGGAGGGAAATGGGAGGAGTGGAGGAGGTGGAAATTTTGAATGGTACTATGTATAACGCAATAATAAAAAATTAAATGTGGAAAAAAAAAAGAAAAGGGAAGCAGAGGCGGGCAGATCTCTGTGAATTCAAGTCTAGCCTGGTCTACAAGGCAAGTTCTAGGACAGCCAAGGTTGTTACATAGATAAACCCTAGCTCAAAACCCTAAAAGAAAAAATTCAAGCCAGCCTTTTCCTGGCAACAGCTCCTACTCATTCCCCCAGAGTTCCTGGTCCTACTAATGGTTCCTCTAGTCCTGCTGACATAATCTAGGGATCCTAGTACAGAATAAAATTGTGGGACCTGTTCAAAAATTACTCAGACACAGTTTTACATATAACACTTACATTTCTCTAAAAAAAATGTTTTTGAACAGGGTCTCACTATATAGCTTAAACTATGTAGATTAAGCTGGCTTTGAACTCACAGACATCAAACTGTTTCTACTTCCCAAATACTGGGCCTATAGGTGTATACCACCATGCCTGGCTTTTTAAAGGCACATACATATGGAACTAGAGAGATGGTTCAGCGGCTAACAGCAAGTACTACTACTGCAGAGGACTTGAGTTCAGTTCCCAGCACCCACATTGGGTGGCTCACAACTTCCTATAACTCCAGCTCCAAGAGGATCACATTCCGTTGACCTTCGACATGGCCTGCACTCATATGCACACATGCGCGCGCGCGCACACACACACACACAGTTAAAAATTAAATCTCAAAAAAATCACATACACGGAAATCTTAGATTTTATAGCACTATACCTTTTCAACAGACTATGGCCACTGTTTAATTTGGAGACCACCAAACTATGTTCTAAACTCCCAGCTGGTTTGGTTTTAGGTTTAAGCTGGTTTGGAGCAGGTAGAAAGTGTTTTTGGTACCAAATTTCTGGTTGTGGTGCCAGAAATTGAATACCAGGACCTCACTCATGTTGGCAAGTGTTCAACCAATAAGCCCAGTCCCCAGCACAACACTCTAGTTGGGTAAGTTAAGTGGTTGGTTTTTGCATATTCTTAGTCTTTGATTATTTATTTCCTACATGCACACAATGTATTCAAATTTAAACTGTGTGTTTGCGTGTGTGCATGTGTGTGGGTAAGTGCAGGTATGTGTGTGCCAGAGCACACACATAGAGGTAGAGGTTCGTTCTCTCCTACCTTGTTGCAGCATGGTCTCTCTTGTTTCTGTCATGCTGTCCCCTCCAGTCTAGCTGGCCCACAAGCTTCTGGGCAATTCTCCTGTCTCCATTTACCTTTGCCATAGAAGTTCTAGGATCACATGGGGAGCCGCTGCACCCAGCTCTTTATACAGGTTCTGGGATATAACTCGAGTCATCAGACTTGCACTGAAAGCACTTTTAGCTGAACAGTCATCTCAGGAGCTACACACTTCTCTAATTCTTCCTCACGCTCCATACAGCATTCCCAGATTTCCCTCTGTCTACTCTAAGAGATGTCTAGTAACTATTCCATCTTTCCCATTTCCACTGCTTCCCTAAAATCTCACCCAGTTTCTTTTCAGTCATGGATTTTGTCAATTTAGGGCCCCTCCCATTTCCTTCTTCTGAAACCTAAGCCACCTTTTTAAAAATTTGTCTTTATAAATTGTGTGTGTGTGTGCATGATATGGGCTTGCGGTAGTTGGTTCTCTCCTTCTACCACATGAGGTTACCTGGATTAAATTCAGGTTGTCAGTTTTAGTGGCAAGCTACTTTACTGACTGGGCCTTCTCACTGGCCTCCAGTCACCTTTTCAAAGCACTTCAGAGGCTCTAGAGAAGCCCTCAATAGCTCTCAGTGCCTGTCTATCAATACTCTGAGATCAGCATTCAGATTTTCAAAGAACAATGTAATATAAATCAACAGTTTCTTTGTTCATGTATTTGTTCTTCTTTAAATCTAAATTCTAGGATTGGGAATTTAGCTCAAAGCACTTGTCTAGCAAACACGGGCACTGGGCTTGGACCCCAGAACTAAAGTGGGGAATCACACACGAAAGAAAAAAAGAAAGAAAGAAAGAAAGAAAGAAAGAAAGAAAGAAAGAAAGAAAGAAAGAAAGAAAGAAAGAAAGGAAGGAAGGAAGGAAGGAAGGAAGGAAGGAGGCAGGGAGGGAGGAGACCCACGAGGGAACTAAATCTATAATTTATCATCTACAATTTTGAAATTCTAAACTCAAAGTTTCTAAAACTGGCTGGTGCTAGAAAGATAACTCAGTTATTCAGAGTTTACTGTTCTTGCAGAGGACCTGGGTTCAGTTTCCATTACCCACAGCTACACAGAATTTGAGGCCAATTCTGTTTTTAAAAAAAAAAGCACAAGAGCCAGGCATGGTGGTCCACTCCTTTAATTCCGGCATTTGGAAGGCAGAGGCAGATGGATCTCTGTGAGTTTCAGGATAGTCTGGTCTACAGAGCAAGTTCTAAGACAGCAAGGACTAAATAGAAGACCCTGTCTCAAAAAAACAAAAACAAAACAAATATATATATTCCTTTACCAGTTCCAACTTATTGCACAATGAACGATTCTCCAGAAGGAGACAAAACATGATTCTTAAATGTTTTATTAAAGTTCCATGGATTTATCCTTTACGCCGTCCTGCAGAACAGCTTCCCATTGGAGGGAGTTCACCATCATAAACAACAGTAACTCTTTACACCGTTTGTACAGAAATAATTAACTCTGTGAACCATCCTTCTTCATACAATACTGACAGATGTGAAGCCTTCCAGATGCTGTCATTAGAAATCCCACATGAAGTTTAAATAAAAGGTAAAAGTAAATAAAAATAATATAGCAGATGAAAAGGTTTTTACTGTTAAAACCATTGCCTGGGGCTGAGAGCAGATAGTTCAGTGGTGGAGATGGGAGCCAGAAGCTCATTCTACCCCATGAGTTCAATCCACAGCAGGAAGCAAAGAGTCCTGACTCAACTAGGCATTAATTCTTATCTATTCAGAAAACTCAGTATTCAAGAGTGATTTTTCTTTCCATCCTTCTTTCTTTATTCTTTGTTGTTGAGACAGGGTTTCTTTTGTGTAGACCAGGCTGGCCTCCAACTCACAGAGATCCACCTCCTAAGTGCTGGGATTAAGGTATGTTCCACCACTGCCCGGCCTGTGGTTTTCTAATTTTGTTTTCTTTTTTCTTTTTGTTTTTTGAGTCAAAGTCTCGCCACATAACCCTGGCTGCCCTGAGACTCACTATACAGACCAGGTTGGCCCCGAATTTGTGGCACTTCTGCCTCAGTCCCTGGAGTGCTGGGATTATAGGCTCAACCCAACCACTTCTGCCATAGTTTCCTGTTTTTAATTCTTTCAGCCTTTATTTTTATTTTAAATGTATGGTGTTTCGCCTGTATGTCTGTGCACCATGTGCATGCAGAGCCTGCAGAGGCCAGAAGAGGGCGGGGATCTCCTGGGACTGGAGTAATGGTGGTTGTGAACAGACATTAAGAAAGCAGCTCTGGTTCTCTGCAAGAGAAACAAGTGTTCTTAGCCTCTGAGCCGTCACTCCAGCCCATGGTTTTCCGTTTTTATAAGATAGAA
The DNA here is from genome assembly GCA_004026605.1 of Ondatra zibethicus. Taxonomy (NCBI): domain Eukaryota; kingdom Metazoa; phylum Chordata; class Mammalia; order Rodentia; family Cricetidae; genus Ondatra; species Ondatra zibethicus. The sequence goes on along the minus strand of PVIU01009554.1, from coordinate 17,739 downwards.
CAGAACTGAAGCTCCCATCTGACCTGTGTGTGTAATGGAAAGAAATTTCAGCTTTCTGAACTGTTGAAGAACATTACTAAAGCCATTTTCCTGGGAGTGGGAGGAAGGGAGGAACTAATTGAAATGCGGTCACCTTAGAACATTTCCCTGAACTTTTCAGAATGGGAAAGAGGCAGGGTCTTGAGACGGAGCCCTGAATTCGCTATATAGACCTGGCTAACCTGAGCTTCCTATATAGACAGGCTAGTCTCAAATTCAAACTAGCCTGCTTCTGTCTCCTGCATGCTGGGATTAATGGTGTAAACCACCAGGCTTGATTCATTTCCATGACGTTTTACATTAATTTAGCTAATTATCTTTTGCTTAGCTTTAACTATCTAAGGCACACCTTCACAGTTTTTACTAATTTACTGTTGTTGCTGCTGCAGGACTGGAGGTGAATCCAGGGTGCCAGGACCTCCCACAAGCTGGGCAAATGCTATAGGATATCACTGAGCTATACTCCCAGCCCTGTCGATTAATGTTGAACTCCACTTTATGATCCTCAAGTCAGGAAACTATAATAAGAATATATCAAAATTCCAGAGAGGCACAAAAGTATATTCAATATTAAGTCTTTGTAATTACAGAAAAATGAACGGAGAATCCTAATTGTTTCTGTAATACAACTAAAAAATGAACCCTGACAAAGCTTTGCCTGGTGAATAATGCAGAGACACGGCTTCGACTTCTGAGCCCTAGAAATGCTCACTCGTGAGAAAAGCAAACTCCTTTTGAAGGTGAACAGAGGCGTTTTCAAGAGCATGAGATGTTTATGTTTGCTAAAAGGAATAAGGAGGCTGGGCAGAAACATGGCTTTGGTCCATACACATTATTTCAAATCTGCAGCTCACAAATATGCCTGTGATTTAAAAAAAAAAAGCAGTGCAATGGAAAAGACTTTTGACTTGGGAATAAGGCGGTCACTACCTCAGTTCCTTAGTTCCCGTTCTCCATCAAGGGAGAATGGCTTCTGCTGTTAATAAAGATACTGTGTGGCCATGGACATTCAGCACAGTCTGGGGCATCTTTCTCCATCACTGCAGGCTCTGACAGGCCGTTTCTTCTGTGTGGTAGGTCTGCATGATTCTCAGGTGTACTGGAGTTGCCCATTCTGACTCTCTGCCAAATAAAACACCCAGAGTTCCTGCGTGGGTGGTACCAGGCTAGGCAGGTGCCTGGAGCTTTGGCAAGCTGACTTTTCCAGTTATGTTTGGAGTTTAGTTTGTTTTTGTTGAGATTTGTTTAATTTGAATATGAGGTCAGGGTTTTTTGTTGGTTTTGTTTGTTTGTTTTATTTTGGGGTTTGTTTTTTTTTTTTTTTTTTTTGGTTGAGCTATCATGACTCAAAGTGGAATTCTCTTCCAAAAATGACTTCACAGAGCGTCTGATATTTAAGCAGAAAACACTATTGAGGATTTTGATAAAAAGACAAGTAAATATGTAAAAGACAGTACTGAAAAGGGAAAAGGTCAGAGTGTTTTACTTTCAGGGGGGAAAAAAAACTATGTCAGTACAAAAAAACTGCCCTAGTTAAAAAGATACTCTAAAGTCCAACTTAGCAGATGTGAGCAGTGGTGTCAGGCTACCCAGCCCAAACCTCTGCCAGCTGCACTTTCCTTATCTAGAGAGTGACACAGGACAAGTCCATTCCAAGAAAATAAGGCAGATTTGGTGACATGTGTACAGTTCAGATATGAAAGAAATTGAAGCAGAAGGATCATCTGGTCAGGAGTTTGAGACCAGCCTGGGCAACACCACAAGATCCTGTCACCAAATAAATGAAAATTTACAATAAAGTAATGCAGGAAAGCCTTAGCTTTATGGTAAAGGACTATACAAATTATTACTTAAATAACGTTGTGCCATCTTTAAAATGTCTTTCACACTCTAAGCATGGTGCTACATGTCTGTAATCTACCACTCCGGAGTCAGAGGCAGAAGAACATAACAAGGGCCTTGTTTCAAAAAGAAATTTAAAAATTAATTTAATTCCTTTTACAGATTGCTAGTTAACTTAGAATAAGTTGAAACTGGCTTCCTGAAATCTGTCTTCTACTTCAAACTTAATTCACAATTCACTTGAATTTAGTCTCAAATCTCTAAAATGCAGCAGCCCAAGTCAACCCAAGTGCTTAAAAATGTAGCCACAATTGCATAAAGTTCCAGGGTTGTGCATAAAGAATAAAAGAACAAATCATTTCACTGGCATCCTCCAAGGCTTAACAACCACAGTAAGGAGAGAGCCATACACATAAGGGACAGAAACAAAGGACGAATCTGGAGATCCACAAGACTTCCAGCTTGGCTGGAACATGAAGAACAAAAAAAGAGGGGTGAGTCAGGCATGGAGACAGAGGCAGGTGGGTCACTGTGCATCTGAGACAAGCCAGCTCTACACAGTAAGTTCTAAGCCAGCCAGGGCCACACAGGGAGATCCTTCTTCAAAAATAACAAGAAAGAAAGGGAGGCAGGCAGGCAGGCCAGCAAGGGTAAGAGGGTCAGGCGAGGGCCATAACTTACAGACCTCAGGAATCAGAAGTCTGGTATTTTCCTGCAAGTAAAGTGTGCCACTGACAGCCTTTAAGCAGGAAAACGTATGCAATCCACAATGTGATTCTGGCAAGAGGCCCAAAGGGATGAAGGAGAAGGGGAATGATTTAGAAAGTAGGAAGGATGTAAATGGAAGGGGCAAATGCATGAATCCTGAGTGTGTTGGGTAGATTTTTGTGTCACTGTGACCAAACTCCTGAGAAAAAGAACATAAAGGAGGATTTAGTTTGGCTCCTGGTTATAGAGATGTTAACCCATGGTGGAGAGTCTGGAGGAGCACAGCAGTTCACACTACAGAGGCCAGGAAACAGAGAAGGGGGGGTAGAGGAAGGATGAGGGCAAGGAATCACCCTCAAGGGTATATCCCTAGTGACCCAACACCTTCTACTACCTCCCAATTATGCCATAATATTATCTATCAGGGATTAATCATCAATTATGCCAGGGTCCTCATAATCTTAGAACACCATCATACCATGTATGTCTGACTTAAGGAACTAAAAGTACTCTATTCTGTGAGAATTCAGAAAAGACATGTCTGTCTGCAAGGGTTCTGATATTTCTGGTAATGTGGGAAGGTTTCCTGGGCTGGCTAAAAGGCAAATTCATACCAGGTAGGTGGCATGCGCCTTTAATCCCAGCACTTGGGAGAAAGAGGCAGGCAGATCTCTTGTGAGTTCAAGGCCAGTCTGGTCTACAAGAGCTAGTTCCAGGACAGGCTCCAAAGCTACAGCAAAACCCTGTCTCAAAAAAAAAAAAAAAAAAAAAAAAAGGCGAATTCACTTCCGTTGAGTATGTACCTTTGTACCCAAATGGGACTTTCCAGAAACTGCAAATATACTTCTTAACTTTAGAAATAATGGCCCCCAAGAAAGTAACTGGAGCCATGGGGTTTGTGAAACACCCAGGTAGGCAGGAAAAGCAAAGCACACGGCTATAGGCTGAGCCTCAAGGACCGGCAGCATGGGCTCAACAAGGACAAAAGGAAAGATACAGCAAATCCCACCAAGAGCTCAGAGCCGGAGCTGTAAGTGCAGCAGCGCAGCCTTTGCCTAGCCTGTGTCCAGCCCTGGGTTTCCTCTCCAGCATTGGAGAGAGAACACAGAAGCCCAGAACACAGTCATTCCAAAGGATGTCTCAAAACCTCCCCACAAATAGCCGGATATGCTTTCAGTTTTGGTTGATTCAGCAGTGTAAATGGAAGGAAAGGAAATGGAATAACCATGATCATACCATATATATTTTTTCCCTTAAGGTAGGGTCTCAGGTCTCACTATATAGGCCTGGATGACCTTAAACCTGCCTTCTGTCTCTACCTCCCAAGCACCAAGATTACAGGTATACACTCCGAGGCCCAGTCCCATACTCATCTCTTCTGTTTCCAATTCCATGAATCATGTTTGTGCTCTGCTGACTTATGAGCTAGTAGTTCAGATGAGCTATTCCACAAGTAAAACTCCTTAGCTTACTCTCTACCTCCAATGAAAGAAGGAACCATGTACCACTACTACAGTAAAAGATGCAAAGGAACACGAACTGGGTGCTTTTTTACTGTAATCAGCTCATCAAAGCGGCTGTTACTTCGCTAAGACAGCAGCATGGTCGGTTATGTAGGCAGCTTCTAGACCTACAGAGGCTAAAGGCAAGTCACAGCAGCAGGAATTAACTCTGACTTCCTCAAAAGCTTTGACAGTCTACATCCCCAGTAATTTAGGTATAACACAAAACCACATTGTGGTTCTGGGGCCTAAGAAACTAGCCCAAGGTGAGCTCAAAGGCGGTTCCTCCCAGATCCACTCTGGCTTTCCTGTCTCTCCTCACTTTCCCCTAAAGCTAACTATTACAGCTTGAATTCTCTCCCTCCCATCCCCAAGGGGGCAATAACAATTAAAGTCCTTTTCCTCAAAGCCAGCCATAAAAGCTAAAAAACAATCCTCTAACAACCTCCTACTACATACTACACAGGTTCTGTGTAAGAGCTTTCTGTAGAGAATTGGACCTCTCGTGTTTGGTCCCTAACACTACAACTAAAGACTGGAGAACCATCTGGCCAGCCAAGCCTTGTAGTTTTCCCTTTCAGTCTGACCAGGACCCTTTTTGTTCACTGGTATTTGTACACAGTTGACCAAGCTTCATCAAGCCTAAGAATTAAAATGGGACAGTTAACTTTGGAAGGCAATCTGAAGGTTTCTACATCACGTGAAACTATAACCAAATAAATGTGCTTTTCTCTGGTTAATCGGTGAGCTGCCAGTTCAATTCAATGAAGTCAGAAAGGGAAAGTATAGACTCTACAGTAGCTATCAATGTCAGGGTCAATGTGAAAACTTGGAGTTTGGCACTAACTAGCTTGAAGTTTCAGAGGCTGAGGAGGGTGATGAGGTGGCACAACATGCTTTCATGTCTGAAGGCTCCCAGTTCCTACTCAGTGGGATAACTGTCCAGAGAATACACCTTTACCATAAGGGAAGGTGGTGTAACATTAAAGGCTGTGGACAAAGGGCCTCTCTTTCCACGTCTTTTTGACAGCTCTTTTTAAATAACTTAATGTTGACTTGTATTTTAAAAACCCTAGAGAGAAGGACATTGTGTGGTGTTTCCCAATCTTAAACACAGACTTCCACTTTCAAGAAAGACTATTAAAGAGCATGTTTGGGAGGCTGGGGAAATGGCTTCTGGGTAAAAGCACTTGCTGCTCAAGCCTGATAACCTGAGCTCAGATCACGGGAACCCATGTAAAAGTGGATGGTGAGAACCAACACCCAACGCTGTCCTCCAGCCTCCACAAACACACCTCGGCATGAATGCACACTCTCACACACGTGTATACACACACACACGTATGCACACACACATACATCCTCCAACCTCCACAGACACACCATGGCATGAACACACACACAAACAGGTACATGCACACACACCTTCACAAAAATCCTTTCTTAAAAAAAGTATAACATATTGGGGGAATTATTAAAAGCCAAGCCTTTGGTTCAAAAACAGCAATTTCTTCAAAAGGTTAACATTAATGCTAACCTAAAAACAAATTCTAAAAACATATCTGTTTTTAATAGATAGTTTTAAAAAGCAACCAGACACACCATTAAAAAAATTTTCTTTTCCCAGGTAGAAAGCAGCAGATAAGATTAATACCCTGCTTGATCCCAAAGAGTGTCCATGGCCCTCATGAGAAGACAGAGTGCTAGACTTAGCAGTTCCATGGTTTTCCAGGGTGCAGCAGCTAAAGCAACCGTGCAGAGTCTAATGGAAAACAATGCTCCAGTTAACTGTGGTACCCATTTTCTTTTCCAAAGTGTCTGGTCCACCCATGGGACAGTGCCGGGTAAAACCATCATGGAAAAGACAACCCAGGCTCTGTTCGTCTTATCGGCATCACTTCCGACACGTCAGGGTGTGTGCGACGTCGTCTTGTCGTCAGTACCTGGGCACCACTGCAGGAGCTGGCCTGCTGTATGCCGTATTGATTTTGCAGCCCAACTTGGAGCTCAGCTAGCATCCCCATCCAGTGCCTCAGTTTCAGAGATTCTAATCACCAGAGAGAAAGGCTATCAGTTGTCCTTCCCCACTCCCACTGTGTCCTTCCAGACTTCTAGAACAGGACAGGGATCTATACAGTGCACACGCCTCAGGTGAGAATTCCAATGCTTTCCCTGGTGTGCTCATTTGTATCTCAACAGATCCTAAGCTCTGAGAATAGCAGCCACTGTTTCTTCTTGTGTCAGTGGCTCAAAAACAGCAAACGTTTTTACAACAGTACAAAAAAAGGGGGGGGGCTTGGAGGGAAGCATGCTGTTTAATCCCAGCAACAGGAGGGGGACACAGGTGTACCTCTGAGAGTTCCAGGCCAGTCTGGTCTACACAGTGATTTTAGACCAGCCAAGACTACATAATGAGATCTAGTCTCAAAAGGGAGAGAATGGGGGGACAGGCCCTTTCGTGTGAAGTTTGACTAGATCATACATTATTTAAGAAGTAAGAGCCAGGCATGGGGACGCACACCTTTAATCCCAGCACTCGGTAGGCAGAGGCAGATGGATCTCTGTGAATTGAGTTTGCGGCCAGCCTAGTCTACATAGTGTAATGATTGTTCTGTCTCTTTAAGAGACAAGCCACGCCCACTTCCTCCCCCATCCACTGAGGCAGGCTGATCTTCAGCTTCCAGCCTGGGCTCTCTCTCTTTTCCATCTTCCTCTCGGAGAGGCAGCTTCTGCTTCTTTCTCCACCTTTTCCCTTTCCCGCTTCTCTCTCTCCCTCTCTCTCTGCTCTGCTCTTCTCCCCTTCACCCTTCTCCCTCCATAACCCCCTGGATAAATATCCAGCTTTACTCTGCATGGCGTGCCTATCCATGTCTCTGTCTCTTGCCCGCCCACCACGTGTCTCCCTGCCTGGGACCAGCCACCGCTAGGGGACCGGAAGCCGTCTCTGCCTGGGACTGGCTGCTCTCAGGGACCACTACCACCGCTTGGAGACCTACAGCATTTCTGCTGCCTTCTGCCGCCGGGAATCCTGCAGCATTTTTAATTTTTCCATTACACATAGCAAGCTCCAGGACAGCCAGGGCTATGCACACGCACGCGCACACACACACAGACACACACACACACACACACGTGCGCGCAAAAAAAAAACTGTCTCAAAAAAAAGAATTAAAAGAGGAGGGGCATTCTGGAGGCAGAGGTAGAGGCCACCCAGAGTTACACAGTGAAATCTTTCTCAATTAAAAAAAAAAAAAACCAACAAGATACTCTTAAGGAGAAGGGCCCAAGGCAATGGCAATGCCAGGAAGAACTTGCCTGCTATGTATGGTTCAGTCTAAGCAGGATTTTGCATGAATGCCATTTTAAAGGTAGGTTTTACTATAGAACTCTCTACAATTGAAAAATCATTTGGCAAGACAAACAATGGCCATTGTTTACTAGTTAAAAATAAACAAGAATTTTTTTTTTTAAGAAGGGTCTCTTGTAGACCATGAGGCCTCAAACTTGCTTCGAAGCTGAAGGTCATATAATCTGGAACTCCTGCTCCTCCTGCCTGTCCTTCAGAGTGTTGGGACTGCAGGCAGGCATGTGCCACCAGGCCTGATTTTATGCAAATACTCTATGCAGGTACTACTCCACCAGCTGAGATAAATTCCTAGTCTTTCAGATGTTTAACCCAGAAGCACTGTGTGAACATGAAAATATTAAATTTTCAGAATGTTATCTAGCCAGTGCAGTATGATCAGCAGTTAAAACCTAGGTCCTGGAGTCAGACAAATCTAAGGCTGAAATCTTGTTCCCAGGTGAAATCCCTGTGAGCCCAATTTTCCATGTCTGAAAAGGAAATCCAACTCATGGAGTTGTCAAAAGATAAAAGGAGAAATAGGATACATGAAGTCCTTAGACACAGATGTATCAAACAAAACTATAAAAAATAATTTTTGTTTGCTATTGCATCTTCATATCTATCCTGTTGTAGTGTACAAGCGTTGCCTACCTCCCTTCAGTTAAACTAAGAACATTTTTAACATACTGTAACTAACTCTTTGACTTGCCCAACACAGCAACTTCCACAGCCCCTTAAGGAAGAGAAATTCCCCATTAAATATGATACATCATTATTCACATGGAAAGAGTATACAATAATACTCAGTGCATCAGCTTTTAAAAGTATTTTTGTAAATTTGGAAAGCAATCTAAATGTCTATTAAGGGGAGAGTGCATAAAGTAGAATATATTCATGGAATGAAAATCATGTTAAATTTAGAGAAGCAGACAGCCCTTGAGTAGCGTGCCCAGAGCCCTGGGACCCACCTAGCACTGAAGAAAGGAAAAGTGACTTTAAAATCTTCCACACCACCTTTCCTTACAACTTGTAATTACCATCCTGTTTTTTTCTGTATGTGCACACCAAAAATCTAAGCAATATGCACTCTGAAAGCAGAAACTAAAGATTAAAAAAAAAGACTATTGTGTGAGGCTGTGGTAGTACATCTCTGTAATCCCATCTCTTGGGAAGCAGAGGCAAGTGGATCTCTGTGAGTTTGAGGACAGCCTGGCCTGTCTATGTATTAAGTTCTGGGCCAGTCAGGACTACATAGTGAGATACTGTTGTTGTTTTAGAAGACTATTGCCCAGTGTGGTTCAGAATGTTCTTGTAATCCCACCTGAGGCAAGAGCTCAAGGCCAGGCAGGGCAGAGAGAAACACAGAAATTATTGATCTTATGAAGTGCCCCCAAAAGACAGTGGTAGCCTGATTTAACAATGAGAATCACTCGGTCTTGAAGTCAGGTGATGGGGGTCTATCTTTATTCTGCTCCACACCGAGACACTTCATTTCACCGACTTTCAGTTTTCTCACCCAATCAGAGCTGACAGCACCTGCCTTGCAGCATGAGATAAAATAGTGAAAAAATCTTATGCATCAGATACTAGACTTGGGTATTGCAAAATCAGTCAAGAAGTCGGGCAAAAGCACTTGACGAGAATGCGGAGTCTGCACCTTTTGCATTTTATTTCCACAAGGTAAAAAAAAAATGTCAACACATCGGGAGGCGCAACCCCTTCTCCTCGTCTCACGTGGCTCTCTCCTATGCTTTCTATATTTAGAACTCAGACTGCCACTTTTGATGAGCTGCCTTTGGGGGCTCCCTGTGACCTTGGGATCCACTTTTCCATCTTGCCAATCTCCCGCTCCTGGCCGCACCGCACCCACCCGAACACACACACACACACACACACACATCCTTCTGCAGCACAACAAGCGGATAATGTAGCCACCGTCGCGAAAATAGAGTGTAAAAAACGGCAATGCAATGGTTTGCTTTCCAACACTTAGAGGGAAGTACTGTGGATTCTTGGCGCCCAGTCTGCCGAAAGAAGCCTAGGGCTGGTACAACTCTGCAACTTGCTTCCAAACGCACGGTCCTTGCGGATTCCATACAAAGACCGGCACACGGAAGCCCCAAGCTGCAGGCTGCAAGTGCGACTGGTCAGACTCACTGCTCTCTCCCTCCCGGCACCAGAGGACGCACCAAGCTCCCGCGGAAAGTGTTGCCACCCCCTGCCGTGCCCCCTCCGCCCGCCGCAACGCCCCACCTGTCTTGAAGGCCATGTTGTCACTGTCCTTGGCCCCGAAGGTGTTCTTCATGGACAAGAAGAGCACCCCATAGGCGTTCTGGATGCCGAACACCGACCCGTTGCACCACATGGCCGCCAGCATCACCAGCCAGCCCCAGCCTCCCTCGGGGGGGACCGGGGTCTCGTCGCCCGTTGACCTCGTCAGCTCCACCTCCACCTTCTCTGAGGACACGTCGGGGCCGTCCGAGGGTCCCGGGCCGGGCAGCGGAGCGTCCTCCGAGGGCGCGGGCCCCGGTGGCTGTGCCTCGCTCGTCCCCTGTGTGGCAGCGGCCACGGGCTCCTCCTGGGACGGTACCATGGCCGGAGGCGGCCCCGTCGGGCGGGCGCCGGGAGAGCTCGAGGGCACAAGGTCCGGGGTGGTTCGCGGAGGCTGCGAGAGCCGGGCGGGCGGACGAGGGAGGCCGAGGCGAGGGCGCTGGAGCCGCAGGCGGGCGAGCGGGGGCGAGCGGGTACACGGCGACCAGAGGACTTGACACACCGCGGCCCCACACACCTGACAGAGCGCACCGCCCGCGGCCGCTTCTTAAAAGCACCCCTCCCGCGCCGGCTAGGGGCGTGGCCAGTGGAGGGCCCTACCCCCTGAGCCCACCGATGATTGGACCTCGGAGAGCAGGGGCTCCGCCCCGTGGCCCCGCCAAGTTCGGTGACTGCGCGCAGGCGCGCGCTCTGAGCGCGCTTGTGACGGCCAGACTAGCTTCCCTGTGTCTATTACCTCCTCCCGGTTTTAACCTTACAAATTCTAGGCAGCCTCTCTGTGGGTCATCAATCAGCTGCGCTGGGCCTTTAGAGTCTCTAGAACAAAGTCACAATTGACACTCATTAGATTGTTTGTTGTCCTTTCTGTGCTAATTATAATACAGAAGATTCCTTATACTGCACACCTACTTAAAAGGCAATTCGAGAATAAGAGGTCTTGTTTAACTACTTAAGTTCCGCTCTCTTCCCTGAAAACGCAGTTTGTTTTGAATACTTGGCACACTGAAGATGCTCACTTTGAAAGACAGACTGTGAGTCCAAATTTCTCAGCTAACAAACATTTTTGACAGGCAGCTAGAAAGCAATACTCTTCAACGACACAAGCTGTTCTCACACGAAAAGAAGGAGGAGGAAGAGGAAGAGGAAGAAGAAGAAGAAGAAGAAGAAGAAGAAGAAGAAGAAGAAGAAGAAGAAGAAGAAGAAGAAGAAGAAGAAGAAGAAGAAGAAGAGGCACTTAACTCCTCTGACCCCCCTGAAACACAGCATGCCAATGCCAATATAGCTTCTTAATTGCTCTGATGTTTATATTCCTCACTCCAAACAAAATCAAAATATGCTAGTTACTTAGGCGCTTACCTGTGTGGTAAGATATTCTGTGACAATCACATGTTTGCTTCTCTCAGTCCTAAACTAGTAAGTAAACACAGACCAGAAATACAAAGTGGGGTGCAGGGGGTGGGTGGGGAGAAGGTAAGGGGAGCGGGAGGACAGAAGGGAGAGGGAACTGGGACTGGTATGTAAAATAAGATTGTTTTAAAAATAAAAATATATACAGATATAAAAAATACAGGGCATCACACATGGAATAAGGTCATTAACTATTTTTAAAACACTAAAGAATATCTACAGAAAATGAGTTTGAGCTGAGCTCTGGATTAGCCACATGATTTTAGTGGACAAGGTATTGGTCAGGAATCTGGGACTACAGCCCACTTCAGAAACTGAGTTAAAAGGTTCACTGGCTCTGCTATGGAATATCCCTTTAAAACCTATCTTTGGTGTCTCAGTCACTGTTCCATTGCTCTGAGGAGACACCATGACCAAGGCAACTCTTACAAAAGCATTTAATTGGGGACTTGTATACAATTTCAGAAGCTTAGTTCATGATCATCCTGACAGGAACATAGGATGTGGCTCTGGACAGTAGCTGAGAGCTGAGGCCTGATCAGGTCCAGAGAGACCTGGCCTGGCCTTGGCTTTTGAAACCTCAAGGCTCACCCAGTGACAAACTTCCTCCAACAAGGCCACACCTCCTAATCCTTCTAATCCTCTCAAACAGCATCCTCCCTAGACCAAGGATTCAATGAGCCTGCAAGCGCCTTTCTTATTCAAATCACCACATGTGGTAGGGGTTTGATCCTCACTCTCTAAGAATTGGTGCTGCTGTTGCGAAGTGGTGGGAATGGTAAGAGGAGGAGCCTTGTGCTGGTCAGCTTGTCACAATCCAGGGTCATCTGGGAAAGGGAGTTTCAATAGAGAAAATGCTCCTATCCTATTAGCCTGTGGGCAAGTCTGTGGAGCATTTTCTTTACAATTAGTGTGGGAGGACCCAGGCTTCTGTGGATAGGGGCACCCCTGGGCAGGGGATCCTGGATGATGTAAGAAAGCAGGCCGAGCCAGCCAGGAAAAGCAAGCCAAGGAGCAGCACCCCTCCAAGGCCTCTGCTTCAGTTCCTGCCTCTAAGTTCCTGTCCTGACTTCCCCTTCATGAGGAAGGGAAGCTGGAAAATGAAATTAACCCTTTCCTCCCCCCAGTTGCTTTTCGTCACAGTGTCTGTCATCTAAGAGAAAGCAAGCTAGAACAGGACCAGTGGAAGATCTTAGGTAATTGAAGACTTGCCCTTTGAGACGACATGAAGCTCTGGTCTCTTCCCTCCTCTAGTTCATTCAGAGCCCTATGGCAGATGGCGATCCTCTGCCACATGCACTCACTGCCTTACCACAGACGTAAAAGCCTGCGACCATCCAGCCATGGATAGAAGTTTATTAAACTGTGAGCAAACAAACCTTTCTCCTTTTAAACTTGATTATCTTAGGTATTTTCGACTATCATAGAAAGCTGACTAGCGTAAAGTGAGAGCCAGGTGTGGTATTGCACACCCCGAACCCCAGCACTTGGGTGTGGAAGCACGAAGATCAGTACTTAAAGGTCATCTAGAACTACTTTGCAAGTTTGAGACTACCCTGGGCTACATAAGACCCCATATCAAAGAAAAGGTAGACTGAGGAATAGGCACACCAGTTCACACCGAGAGTGTGCGGGAGGTCACAGCAGGATTTCTGAAAATAAGGAAATTGAGAGCAAAATGTACCTCTGGTAGGTTTAGTGGCACACACCTATAATTCCAGCACTTGAGGAACTCAGGCAGGAAGATCACAGGTTCAAGACCAACCTGGATTAATAGCCAGACCTTATCTCAAGATAAGTAAATTAGATAGATAGATAGATAGATAGATAGATAGATAGATAGATAGATGATAGAGATCAAAGGAAGATTGTTTTAACAGACTAAAAGTTATGTTTATAAAGGTAGACAGTTGATTATAACAATGAAGTCCTAGAGGTAGGACTTTGAGACTGGTCAAGCTGTAGCCACAGTTAGGAAGCAAAGACTCCTCCATCAAGTGCATCCTCAGATAACTCTGTCCTTTTAATGCAATGTGGGACCCAGATCCAGGGAATGGTGCTGCCCCACTGTTTTGGAGAGGTGGAGAATCTTCCCACCTCAGTTAATCTAATTAACATGAGCCCTCACAGGCATGCTCAGAAGCTAACCAAATCAAGATATATATGTGGATTATAACCTAAATGCAAATAAATATCCATGATTTCTAGTACAGGCATGTGCCACCACATCTGGCTTTGTTTTGTTGGTTTTTTTGTTTGTTTGTTTTTGTGAGACAAAGTCTCACATTATAGCCCAGGCTGTCCTAGAACTAACTCTGTAGCTTCAAACTCGTGAAAGTCCTTTGCCTTGTCCTCCCAAGTGCTGGGATTAGAGGCATGAGTCACAAGACCTGGTTTATAGTGGGATTTTTCATCTGTAGGTTATATTAAATTTATTTTTCATTGACAAAAGTGTCCTTAAGTGGCCATTCATAAATTCAAGCATTTCCTCTTTAAAAGTATCACTTTCTAGCTACATATTAATTCCTTTTCACTCTCCTAATTTTTCTCCAGTTAGCCTAATCCATCAAAGATGCTCATTAAATAAGTGAATTAAATTGAATATACAGAGGACTGGAGAGATGGTTCAGTGGTTAAAAGCACTTGTTGCTCTTCCAGAGGACCTGAATTTAGTTCCCAGCACCCAAGTGGTGGCTCCCAACACCTTCTGATGAGTGTACACGTTCCGGTGGACGCTCCACCTTAGTCCTTGACATCCATATACCCAAAGAGTCGGGAATGTTCTGGTGGACGCTCCACGTCAGTCCCTGACATCCACATACCCAAAGAGTGTGGAGTGTTCTGGTGAACGCTCCACCTCAAACCCCGTGCCCCATCTCTCTCCAAACCCTGCCTCATCTCAGAAAGCCTGTCAAATGATGATCCCTTCCCCAGAGATGCTCAAGACCACTCTCGCAGGGTATTTAAACTGCCCCCTAGAAAACAGAGATGTGGTTTTTTGGTCTCTCTTCTCTGTCTCCTCTTGGGGGGGGAGGCAGAAAATCACCCAGAAACGTTTTACCCATTAAATCTGAGCTTTTTTCTAATTTGGTTTGATTCAGTCTGATTTGGATTGCTTCATCGGCAGAGAGGCTTACAGGGGTGCAGAGACTTTTCAGTACAAATAGATAGGTGAAACACTCATATACAGAAAAACTACAATAAATGTCTAAAACACAGACTTAAAAATAATTAAATCAATAAATAGAATATAAAAGTACTGAAGTGCTGAGGATGTGGTCATGAGATCCAATTGAGCTACATGTAAGTGCAGTTTCCAGCTAAGTTACACAATACAGGCTGCTTTGATGCCATTTTAATGACCATTTTAGATCAAACAGTCAAATGTAACCTTGAGATACTTCAATGGCTATGGAGAAATTTCTAAAACATCCTCTTTCCGTGATGCACTCTACAAGTCATCAAATCAAAATAACACTATAACGGTGATTATTTGGTAGGCATGCTCCTGAATGTCTGGGAAGTCATATAATGAGACATGCACAAACACACTACCTAGAAGCTTTATAGTGGACAACTTGATTAAAAACACATGCGTGAAGGCTGTGCATGGTGACTCACACCTTTGATCCCAGGACTTCAGAAACAGAGACAGACAGATCTCTGTAAGTTCAAAAGCCAGTCTGGTCTACATAGTGAGCTCCAGGACAGCCAGCCAGAGATATGTAGAGAAACCCTGTCTTAAAATAAATTGGTTGATTAATTAATGAATTAATATATGCCTAGGGCCAGGGCTGGGATTACAGCTTAGTTGGAGAGCACCCAGTATATGTGAGGCCCTGTGTTCAGCCTCTAGAACCATAAAGACAAAAACATCTTTAAAAAAAAAAAAAAAGAAGTACAAAACAAAACAAGTGCCCAGGGGAGCTGGGCATGGGGAGTATTTGCATTGCTCGTGCAAAGTCCTGGGTTCAAGCAAAACAAAATTTAAAAAATGCATGGAGTTCTTGAACATTGGTATGCACAAATGATAAATGTGATATTTTGTACAAAAACTCCTTATTTCAGAAACAAGACTGAATTAGCTCTGGTTTCTCTTTCCTTGATCTCTTCCAAAGTCCCCTCAACCTGCCCATCTTCTAGTCCCCCCGCCCCCGCCCCGGTTTCCAATGTCCAAACTAATCTGCCGAGACCCCTCCTTCATACGCCTCTTTGCAGCGTCCCTAAATACATTGCTGTCGATCCTGGCTTGAGAGCCACGCTAGAAGCTGGTTCCTGCTGAGCCCTTTTCTCATGGACCATCATGCTCTCTTAACCAGCCCTGCTGCCGACAAACCATGACTCCAGAGTCCATCCTCCATGCTGTACCTCCTCACACCCTGCCCTCCTCACTTCAGGACCTGTATAAACACCTCCTAGCCTTCCTGAAGACCCTGTTTCTAAAATGATCCCATGCTATGGTTTAGAGGTATCTCCCAAAGTTTATACCTTATAAACATCGACCCTAGTTCAAGAGTACAGAGAGGTGGGACCTTCAGGAAGTGATTAGATCCTGATGGCTCAGCCTTAACCAGAGGGCTCCTGCCTATTGTGGGGGAGGATTCCTGATAAGAGGATGACTCATGCCCTTCCCCTTCCCATCTCTCAGGTGAGGCAAGGATGAACACGCAATATCTTGCCCTTCTGTCCTCTGCCATGGGATGAAAGGGCAAGCAAGAAGATTTACACTAGGTGCTGGCTCCTCAATCTTGGTCTTCCTGACTTACAGCTCTATAAATAAACTTCTATTCTTTACAGCTACATATGCTTTTATAACAGTATAAAATAATGAAGTTGCTTCCTTTCTTCTTTTTCTGAATGATAAAACATTTTCCAATGTGATGGTTGAACCTAGGGCCTCACAAATATTCTAGCCCAAGTCCTAAGCTGTATCCCCAGCTTTTTTAAAGATCTCTTTTCTATTTTGAAGCAGGGTCTTGATAAGTGTCTTAGTCAGTGTTCTGTTGCTGTGAAGAAACACCATGACCACCACAACTCTTATAAAGGAAAGCATTTCACTGGGGCTAGCTTACAGTTTCAGAGGTTTAGTCCATTATCATTATGGCCAGGAGCACAGAG
Organism: Ondatra zibethicus; assembly: GCA_004026605.1. Taxonomy (NCBI): domain Eukaryota; kingdom Metazoa; phylum Chordata; class Mammalia; order Rodentia; family Cricetidae; genus Ondatra; species Ondatra zibethicus. Next base: position 1,506 of record PVIU01009554.1, on the reverse strand, counting down.
GCGTGCAGATAGACATGGTGCTGGAGAAGCAGTTGAGAGCATTCTACATCTGGATCTGCAGGGAGCAGAAAGAGAGACACTGGGCCTAGATTGAGCTTTGGAAACCCAAACACCCCCTCCACCTCCCATGAGACACTTCCTCCAACAAAGCCACACCTACTCCAACTAGGCCACACCTCCTAATTCCTCTCAAGTGGTGCCACTCCCTGGTGACCAAGTATTCAAATCTATGAGCCAAATGGAGGCCATTCTTGTTTCAAACCACAGTAAATTTCCCAAACCAACTTTGGACTTTCAATTCTTTTGACTTGCACTCCCAAGTAGTTGAGCAGTTTGATGGTGGCTTGCATCATCAAACCTGACTTAAATAATGAAATTCTCATCTCTGAAATTCAACTTTAAACTGGAATTTACCACTCTGTAGACTTCATGGACCCTTTCTACTATGCTTCCATACTTTGTTTATAGAAACCTTCTGTTATGAGAGTGTTATTCAGTCCTCTTAACAAGAACAGGAACTTTCAGGTAGGGCAGATCATATCCTGAAAACATTAAAAGTGTAAATCCTCAACAACTACCTGATCAAACAGACTGGAACTCAAGAACAACTTGAATAACTTTTTTATATTAAACTATTTATATATTTATAACTTTTTAATAAAATATTTATAACTTTTTATAATAAAAAGGAATAAGTTTAGGCACAACAGGTTAAAGGAATTAGGGCGGCAGATTCTCAAGACTGCTTTCTGCTTATTTGTGGGTGTTGTCTTGGGGGGGAGCCTGAGAAACCTGGGTGCTGATCACATCCTGGTGAGGCTGGTCTGTTTGTACCTGTCTGGTGTTTGTGGTATGGAAATGTCTGGTGTCTCTTATACCTGTTTAAGGTATTGGCAGAAAAGAAGACAAAGTTAAGTTTAGGAAAAAAAATTTTAGGACCAGGGAATTGAGGGGGGGTGTCTGACCTGTTTAAGGTGGATCCTTCAGCTCCCTGGAACTCACAAGAATTCTTGGGTTTGTGAAAACAGAAGTTTTAGACATATACATTCTATAAACAGTAGTATATTTATATCAGAATGACTGTAACAGGTATTTTTGTACAATGAAACGTGTTTTTAAGACTTGGAAGACAACATGAGAGAGAAATTTGATAACTTGTATTTGTTCTCACACTTTATAACTTGCAGGTCTTATATTTGTATTTTGTTGAAATTTGCTTGGTAAGGTTGTCCTTTTAAACTGACAAAACCTCTCAGCTGTCAAACTGAATCAGAGATCTTTGAGAAGGATAAAATTTTACTTGAATTATTGATTAAAAAACGACAGAAAACTTATTTGGCCGGCAACCTAGAGCTACTCCTCAGGGTTCTCCATGGTCACTGAAGGTCGTATTTGCCTTTTGCTGTTTAGCGCAGGGCCTGCCAGCTCCAGAAGATCCTGTGGGCTAAGAAATCTGTAGGAAGACCTCCAATGGTCAGCGCTTGGCAGTTGAAATCTGTAGGAAGA